>BSBM01001162.1:1062500-1210000 GCA_027924585.1 Larix kaempferi
ACCGCACTAGAACGGCGTGTTATCTATGACTGTATATAATTTTTTTAACAAAAATCCACCATTTGAATACCGAACCAGAGGGATAACGCAAACATATTCATTATATTTTCTTAAAAAAATAAGATACCAACCTTAGGAGAACCCCATTTTTTGGGAGTTACACTTAATTTCCATAAATAATATTTATATATTCCGGAAGGTAATCTGATTTTCTACGTTTGATCTTCTTGTGCCATATTCCAAAAAGTTGTGTAGGTAGCTCTAATATTTCCTTTTCATGTTCAGATTTCTGTTTTTCCAGAAGTCCATTGCGACTAACGTGTCATGAGTGGCCAGCATTAGCTTGTACCGGCCCATCATTCTAACTCACACTACCTACAAAATAAAGAGTTTGTCTTCTATTTATACTTGTTTTCTCCATAAAATCAGGAGGCCGACTTGTCCTTCTTATTTTTATTTTATCGTTAAAATAATTTATTTAATGATGGACATCCTATTAACTAGGAGATAAAACAATCATGCCATGTCATTTTTATTTTTAACATCAAATGGTGGCCATTCTTTAACCACATGATTTTCATGCCACGTCATTTGCTACCTTCCAGGATATTTTATTTTTATCATTAAATGATCAAATAACTTTTTTTTTAGGTGACCATCCTGATTTAAGGCTTATTATATTGGTGTGTATGGGCTTCTTCAAAATATGTGGGAAAAAACCCCAAGATACTCCATGTCAAGGGTTTCATCAATTATATTTGTGGCTCAAGTCAATTTTTATTGCCAGAATGCCCGCAGGGGTCTTTACAAATGCCCGCACGGTCTTCTCAGCATGCCCACATAACCCTCTTTACATGCCCGCATATGACCTTTTGAAATTCCCACAAGGGATCTACAAGATGCCCACAGTGGGTCCTCTGTTATGCCCAAAAGGGATATATAGAAATGCTCGCAAGTGGCATTTTAATTATGCCCACACAACCACTTTAGAATGCCCGCAACACTCCCTAGATATGCCCACAAGGGGCCATAGATATGCCCGCAATTCCTTAATAAAATTCCCACATATGGGATTTTGAAATACCCACAAGTCTTCAAATGAAATGCCCGCACAACCTCTTAGATATGCCCGTAGCTACTTCAACAAATCCTGCAGGCTGCTCTAGGATATGCCTACATGGCTCCTTCTCCATTCCCACAAGTTGTCCTTTCACATCCTTGTAATCAACCCTTGCCATGTCATGCTTTTCCATGATTCCCACTTGTCATGCATTAACCTTGTCATAGTTGCTGCCATGTCATCAATACCTGTCATGCATGTCTGTTCTTGCGACATCAACTTCTCTTTGTCCTTTGTCCTTGCTTTCCATAACATCACCATATGACCTCCAATTCTCATGCTTGTCAAGTCATCAATGCTTTCCATGCTTCTTTTTCAAGTCATCAACACTTTGTCATTAATGTGTGTGCCATGTCATCAACCATTGGCCTTTTTCATTAATGTCTTGTCATCAATGACAATTATGGTCATCATCACATTCATTCATTTTCCATTTACATTTGTAACTTAAAAACTATTTCTCATAATTTCAATCTTGGCATTTTCTTGAAATGGTTAATGTAAAATCCATTCCTTGGCCAATCACAGGGCTTCAAAATTTTGGAATAGCATGACCCAAGAATGATGTTCACTAGTTCTTTTGAAATCTATATAAGTTGCATATATAAAGGAAATTATATAATGCATTGAAATAATTATACAAGTTATTGTTGGACCCTAACTCCTAAGACAACTACAAACTAGCACTATATAAAGCAAATATAAGATTTACGGCTTGAGGTTCTATGCCATGTTTTCTTCATAGAACCATCAGTGGTATGTGTGACAAGAATGGTTCCATGAATCTGAAAAATGATAAAGAAAATGAAGTCAGTGTTTAATTTCTCTATCATGCAAGAGTAACTTCATCGAAATATCTATATTGTACGCGAGACTCCCTTTAAACATTAAAAACTTTTGCCTCAAGTGATCAATGGATAGATACTCTCAATTGCCGATTTTCTTTAACAATGTAAGTGGCCAGTCCATACATGTGTTTAAGAAAGCATACAAGTATTTGTTGTCGTTGTTACTCTATGAAAACTTTCTTAGTATGGTAGTGATCCCCCATTGGAAGAAACATGAAAAAGAACCTACACCAATGCAAAATAAGAAATTCATCACCACTAAACAAAAGCGAGAGCCAAGTTTCGTTGGGAAGGTTAACTGTCTCATTTCAAAATTTATCCTGTTCTAATGAATTTGGTGTGAAATTGTCACTGGTTTTGTCTAATGCGTACATCTGCTCATCCAAGAGGTAGCTTACCTGAATGTGTTGCATAGGGTAGCGACAACTCTTAAAAAGGGAAAGAAAGAGTTATGGCCAAAGTTTCCACTATATATCAAACACTATAAGATTATTGACTAGGTACATAAAAAAATTGGCATTGAAATTAGAATGGAAAATATTGCTCATAGCTATTAGATACCTTTTCACCCAGAGTAGCAAGGTGTTTATAGCTCAGTATGGGGGAGATTTTGTAATGTGTAACATTGTGTAAATGTTGGCTGAAACAAAAAAAATGAGTTATATTGATTTGATCTTAAACCTAAATATATCAAGAATCTAGAGGGATCAAACATCTTGAGGTATAAATTGTTTCTTAATGTGTACAAAATTTAAGATAAAAATATTTACACCTTAAAAAAATTGAATCCCTCTTTGTGTTTGATGGATGTGGTTTAAGATAAATCTATAATAGTGATAACTCTCAGTGCAAAAGTGAATTTCATGTTACACATCAAAAAGTGCAAAATTAGAAATTAATGGATTGCCCTACGATTGAACATATCAAACAAACGATAGAGGATACTCGGAGCCGACCCGATCATCGATATGGAAAACATATTTATAAAAATGCAAATTTCCCTTGAAGCTCTCAATTATCTCACAATCTATTTATAGGGATATGCACATAGATTAAGCATAGTATGCAATGATGTTGCCTCAAATAGACATGATATAGAGATGATAGCTCAATGGTAAACTGGCACAAGACATGATATAGAGTTGATAGCTCAATTCTAAACTGGCACAAGATGGTTTGAGAGCATAAGTGACTAAAGGAAAATCATTTTTTACACATTCTTTAATTTTCATGCACTATTCATTTATTTTCTCTTTAGCTGGTTGAACTTGCACATTTTCTTTTATGTACATAGTTATTTTTCTTATATGACATCATAAAGGTTCTTCACTCTTATTAGTCCTTGCATACCTGCAGAGCAGCAGGGACTATAGGAATCGATTTCCTATTTTGCTATTACCTTGGAACAATTCTCAACGCATTATATCCAAAGTATTTTGATGCGGTTTGTCTTCTGGCCAATGAACAGATTGGACACCTTATTTGGCCTCTTTTCGAGGCTAATGCTAGTCTTTGTTGCCTATTGGCTATAGCTATAGCTCCAATACAACATATCAAGGTATAACGCAACATATAACAACCCCAGATGATAATCCAAGGTGAATCCACGTGAACATGTTTTTTATATTATGCTTTTACACCAAAATCAGCCGCATTTCCTAAACTTTTCCCTTAGACCCTCTTATTGTTCAAACAACTTTTTGTTTGTTCATCTGACAATATGCTTGACATTTCTCAGTCGCTACAGCGATGAAACCTTGCAATCAATGCATCAATGCATGGAAAGCATGGAAAGATCTTTGAGTATCTATCACCACGTACATGGCCATGTGCATTCGCGAGAGGTCGATATAAACAACGGCATATGTTTCGTCCATGGTAGTTTTTCCTTGGATTCAAGCTGGTCGGGAAGGCCTCTACAGGGGCTTTTACTTTCATCAACTGAGACATGATCTTCTTTCCCCCTTCCCTTCCATAGCTAGAACATCTCCTGCTAAGTGTACTAGCCAAACTGCCTCTTGCTAAGTGTACGAAGCTTCATAAATGCAGCAGAAAGAGCCCGATGTTGTAGAAAGATACTTCTGCCCCCGCTACTCTACTATGTGATTTTTGTAGAGATAGTCTCCAAGAAGGTACTCCAAAGGTTATGTTGTGTGTTTAGCCATTATTAAAAAAATATGTCAATTCATGTCCATTTCATAATGTTGTACAATGCTTCTTGGTACTCCAAAGCTTCTGTTGTGCGTTTAGCCATTATTAGAAAAATATGTAAATTTATGTCCATTGCAGAATGTTGTACAACGCTAGAAGTTCATAGAGGTAGCTGGGATATTCACTAAAGTTCTTGTATTTGTAGGTGTTTCAAACATGCCATGACCATGACAGAAAAGATCCTAGCCAAGGATGGGTTGTTTAGAAAGGCTATACTACCTCCATGTAGGAGGTCGTGCAAAACTCAGAAATGGGTAGAACAAAGGAAAATAATTTTTTGTTTGTGGACGACTGTATCTGTTTATGTCTTATGGTCATTGTGGTTTTTAAAAAATTATCACGAGTATTTCTTAGGATTTTGGTAAACCTAGCATTTTTTGTTTTCTTTTTATAAGTTGTTCTGGGTATTTATATAATGTTGTATATGACTGTTGGTTTAAGTAATTTCACGTTTTGAAGAATTTAAAATTATAAAAAATTGTGCATGGAAAAGCCATCCAGTGCTCTCCGGATCGATTATTTTCCTGTTATGCATCTTCCCATCAACTATTTTTTGTGTAGTTTTTTTGCGGGAGATTATTTTCCTACCGCTCATTTGATTCAAGGGAAGATGACTTTTGAGAGCCACAAACAATACGGGTCGAGCACCTTCTCTAGGAGGAGCATAAACAATGTAATCGTTGGAAGCGCCTTTTGTTGGTAGTCCTTTTCTGTTGTCTGGACCATTCAATATACAACATGGACCATTTCATTCTATTGAATCTATTTTATATATATTTGTCCATTGATGGAGATTCATCTCCATATTCAAACCATGTTGTATTCGGATCTTTGGAAATTTCTTACCAGTTTTCCACCATGAATTTCTTGCACTGCTTTATGTTTTCCGTCCAGTTCTCTACTAGTTGACTGGGGCTGGGGAATAACTATAACACAATGATTTTAGCATCCATAGGCTTAAATTCATACACCATTTTACAAAGAGAACAAGAAGGAATTTTCAGGGATGTAGGGTTATCATGTAGAACAATTCCTTTTATTTCAAAGATTGGAGTTCTTAAACTATATTTTGATTGCAGAATTTGTCTGACTCTTGAACACGAGATAATGGGACTTCAAGATATGACTGTTGGTTTAATTATTTTCATGTTTTGAAACAATAGAAAATTAAAAAAAAATTGTGCACAGAGTCCTTATTGCTTTTTAGTCTTTTCCTTCCTGCAGAGCAGCAGGGAGATCAATGAACAACTTGATTTTCTAGTTATTTTGATTTAATCTAACAAAAAAACATAAATTGTCTCTGCAGTAAATGAAAATAAATCCTAATGATCAATGATTTAAGCTTTACAAGTTCCTGATTCTCATTTTTTAGTGTTGACAAGAGAATTTATTAACACAAACATAAATTTCCTAAACTAACATTACTTGGAAAAAGTATGAAAATGCTTCATTACCATGATGGGATTATGTAAATTCTCGGCATGCCAAATCAATTATACTAAACAAAAGCTCCGACGGGCCATTGGAACCATTGGAAAAAGCACTCCACGACCTAAAGTTCTCTTCAAATTCAGCAATTAATGGATAACAGGAACTTGCAAGGAATGAGGACCACACAGGGCCAGGACAAAGTATGGGATTCCAGGTTTTCTGTTGGTTTGGAGACTCGGAAGGAGAAATTCGTTGTTCTGAATAGACTAGTGAGGAATTATGTTTTCCACCTTCACGCCGCACGGTACTATTCTTGCACAGACACGAGAGTTTTATAGAAGTGGTAGCAACAACAACTTCGAAGAACGAATTTTCGAAATTAGACACGAATTTAGTTTCAAGAAGCAGCCTCTTCCCTCACAGAACTTGAATTCGTACAGCTTGACTTATTGCTTGAGCGTCCCAACATTTTCTTACCACTTAGACACATACTTACAGCTTAGTGCACCCATAGTTTTGCTCAAACCTCCTGCTAGACAGATACCTTCTCCAACCCTCTGACACGTTCACCCTTCTCTTCGATGTGCTCTAGCCTTCTCCCTTATGCTTTCGCTTCGGCGTAGCGGCTGTGTGGTGCGTGGCCCACTCCCTTTGGTAGGGACTAAGCTGCCACGTAGATTTTTCCCTTGTTTTTTATTATAATTGTTCATCCTCTACTATGCACCTTTTTTAATATTTTTTTAAAAGGTGCATAGTAGAGGATAACATTAGAGGACGAAAAAGGTGCATAGTATAGGACGAAAAAGGTGCATAGTAGAGCATATTATAATTTATGTGTATATCTGAAAACCATACTTTATAGCACCATGATATCTCACTCTTGTCCTTGAGCACCATGATTTTCTTTATCTTAAAGGAAATAACTTACTCCTGGTTACATTAGTGGTCTTCCTTCATTCATTTTTCATAATCATCTTCATTGTAATGCAATTTTCTCTACATATTTTCTCACAACTCATTGTCTTTCAATTTTTCTTGAAAGTGTAGTAGATCCTTGGCATATTATTGCAAATATTTCAAAAATCTCATCAATCAAACCCCTTCCATGATATGATGCACCTTGGGGATTTACCCCTACTTTTAAACCTTGACATATGCGGTCGGATGATCTGTTTCCCCATACTCATGCTTGGCATGAGTCTTTCTCTCTTAGATTACATTCCAATTGTCATTGAATCTATTAAACTTCTAAGCTATACAACTTGAATTTTTTCCAAATTAGATCTAGAACATTTATGATTGTTCTTATAAGTCCAATTTGACATTTCATTGTTAATGTGTGACATGTCTCTTTGGAACCCACATATTGTCACAAATTGCATAAGATTGAGTGCAGAAAGTTGAGGGACCTTGTAGATGAAATGGTAGATTCAAGAAACTCATTCAAGTTCCATAAAAGATAATTGATCCCAAGCAATCTTGACCCTGGAAAACCTAGTCCCAAGCCTGCCACAATAAAGGCCAGGCAGGATAGTTAAACAAAACACATACACGTTATATAGTCCTAAAATGCGTACGTGGTATGAGCTACTAAATGCGTACTCATTTTTTAAAACATGTTTTATGCCCAAAACAGGTCGCACCTGCCGCTTCCTCCACAACAACAACAAAGCAGTGGCTTCGAGTAATGGAACGAGTACTGGTGAACATGTTTTGAGGTCATAGAGCTTGGATCTTCCACCTTGAGCACCAATCTCTTGAACCTCAGCTATTTAAATCAAATTCCATCCTTCTAATTTCTATATTTTGAGATTTTGTATGCCCTAAAATGAATTGAATCCATAAATGCTTTTAATTTGTATGCCCTAAAAGAAATTTAGACCATAACTCCAAACATTTATATGCCCAAACCAAATTAAAACCCCAATTTACTCGTAAAAATCAAATCAATTTCACTGGATGTATATATATACTTGAGCACCCTTATGAATCCAAACCAATATTCACAAATATCCAAAGTTTCTCATGTGTATGGCAAGGTTGCTTACAACTAAAAAAAATTCAAGTACAATTCATATCTTCCCCAAAATACATAAACAAAGACACTAAATGGTTTATAGAGTCAAAAACACTTCATGCCACAACAAATACTAACATATCAAAATTCTTGCCAATATGGGGATTTATTCATCAATAGCATTGTTTACCCCTCATCTAGGCTCTAGCCTTTTCCTATACCCAGAATATCGAACCTGGTCCTCCAAGGAAATTAGTCAACACCTTATAGTTTAGATGAAACTTCCTAATCCAAGTGTTAATATAGGGTAGAGAAGCTTCTCATGTTTAATAAATTTTTTCACTTGAGTGAAGAGTGCATTTTGGTTAAGGTCAACATAGAGGAGTTCAACAATAGACTCTACGAACATCAAGATACAAAGGGAGGTTGATGTGTTTGATTAAATGTCAGTCCCATACTATCATACATGATAGAATCCAGTCGAAACCTTGTAATCCTAAAATATTGAAAACTGTTAATTATGTTGAATTCTAGATCCCAAACCACTATACACAAATATGCAAAGTTTCTCATGTGTAAATAGAAAGAGTGCATACAGCTAAAATAACATCAAGTGAAATCCATATATGCCCCAAATTACATTTAAACAAAGATGTTAAATGGGCTATAGAGTCCAAAAAACTTCACGCCACAACAAATAATTACATATATCAAAATCCTCGCCTATATTGGGATTGTATTCATTAATAGCACCTTGTGCCCCCTGCTCTACACTCTAGACCTTGCCTCTACTTGGAATCTTGGAGATGGTCCTCCAAGGGAAATAGTCAACACGCTACAATTTTGATGAAAATTCATAATCCAAGCCTAAAAATAAGGTAGAGAAGCTTCTCAGTCAACATATACACTTAGGAAATTTAATGTATGTATCTGGAAATTGAAATTAATACACATATACGACATAAATTTAAGATAGAAAAATGTTAAATTATGGTAATTCTTTAGTGTATAATTTGTTCAATTTTAAAATTCAAATTATAAATAGTTCATGTTGTTATTTGTTGTACACTATTTTTACATTTTCCATTGCTTAGAGATGTCATTATACCATGTGTATTTTTCTAATGATAATTTTTTGTATTTATGATTGCAGTGGCTATTATGGATTCGAATGCATATATATTGAGAGAGATCTCTCATTTGAGAGAGATTGGTATGGCTTGGATGGGTGGATATGAACTTCGTCGCTCCTTGGTAGCATCATTAGATGTTATTGTGGAGACTATCAATTGCTCAAACGATGTGTTGTACATCATAACATCGTATAGAGAAAGAAAATGACAAGAATATGCAGATGGATTGAGTTACAATGAGGTGAAGAAATTAAAAATCACTAAAGAGAAAATATATTCACTTTTTAGAGTGCCTGAGACAGATGCCATTCCAGATACTAGTAGAGAACATATTTCAATTGAGTGGTGTCTTTTTCCACCAATTATATATCACTCGATGGATCGATGGTATATGGTTTTTGACATTCCCCAACACAACAAGGAATTTCCATTATATTTCCTCCATAAAATTTATGTTGATTTTTTGATGGGAAAACATGTCAACTATTTCGATATGTTAGGGCTCTAGGATGCTAGTATGGAGATGCCCCAAAACCGTCCCAATGCTAGGCATAGATGCCAATCAAATGACACCTTCACACTATAGCAAGATACCAAGGCCATACATCCCTCCTACACATACTATGATTCCCTAGACACAGGAGGCATTTTTGACACTAGCTCAGGTGATTGTATGCCACAGTACAGTTATTGACTAGGAATGGCCCTCTTCCTCTGGTGGGGTATAGCCATAAACTTCTAGTGGAAGAGAACGATCTACTACTAGTATGGATAGACTGACATCCCATGATCCATAAATTGAGCCACATGTGTGCACGGCGTGTGGTCAAACTTGCTATGGTTGTGGATCAACACATGGTACCTCTAAGATGACTTCCGGTCAGGTAAGGACATTGTTAAAACACTAATTTGTCGTTCAATTTTTTTTTCCCATATTGTACACATTCAAAGATCGTTAATATATACAATTTTGAATCTTGCAAGAGCTTGATGCCTCCACAGGGGGTGGTAGTGTACCTGGTGTTGGCGTATCTGAGGCAGTAACAACCAACACTGAGGTCGTATCACTAGTACAAAATGAGAGATAAATGACCAAAAAAAGACCCAAATCCGCATATAAATGACCACTTTTGAGTTGGTGACCACTGGTAGCAAATTAGCGATCATTTATCACGCAACCAAAAATGTGGTCATATTTAGCTTGGTCATTTATAACTTATCTTATGGTCATATATTTGGTTGTATATTTAGTCATTAATTTGGTCATATATTTTGTCATTAATTGTCACAATTAATGACCACATTTTTTGTCACGTGATAAATGACCACTAATTTTCTGCCAACGATCGTCAACTCAAAAGTAGTCATTTATATGCATATTTTGGTCATTTTTTTGCCACTTATCTCTCATGTTGTACTGGTGGTCGTTTATATGCAAATTTTGGTCATTTATCTATTTTTAGTGGTTTCAGAATATATATAGGGCACAGAGGAATCGAACCACCAACCTCCTTCCTATAAGGAAGGTGCTCTACCATTGAGATAGCACCTTTAAATAGAATTCCTTATGGATTGATATGAGAATAAAATTTCCAATAGTTAACACCATCTTGCCAAAATCTATAAAAGGGTCACATACCTAGGTAAGAAACAAATATTACCCAATAGTCACAAAAAATGGTCATGTTAATGATAACCTTCTTTTGCCAAAATCTCTCAAAAATCAAGAATGCAGTTGTATTGTCAAATTTTTCTCCGAGTGGTACCAAATCAAGAATCACAATTGTCTTTTCCTGTTCCTAGGCATTTGCATTTGCTCCCATTATCCTTACTTGGCTCTGTTTCAAGAAAGTTCATGCTGCTATCTATGTAACCAGCACTAAAACCATGGGAAAAAAGCATAAAGTGACACCCCAAGCTCAAGCTCCACTTGCATTGGATATAAACAGCCACATGGTTCACCAAGAGGAGTAGAATTCAATGGTTGAGTGCAAGCTATTAAACTGCAATCTGAATCTTATTTTCAACAAATCTCTATTACTTACTATTTTGTTATACCCCATATATGTCACATCTTTGAATTATTACATGCACACAAAAAATAACCATCTACTTATATACAAAACTAAAATATAGTTTTGATAATTTTCAAAATATATACTTACAATGTAACACTATTTTTATGTAAATAACATGAGTCTTCGGATGAACCAAAATGGCATAGCATGGCCCTTCTAGATTTATAAGATATTTTCCTAGATGCTACTAAAACCTTTCAGATATCTGCAAATTCCCTGCAGCCACCAGATGCCCTATCTTTAGATGCATTTGTGTTTCTGGATTTTAATAAAGCGAATAAATGCATCACCATGGAAGGAATGAAATGCTCAGAGTAGAAAATCTGATTTGACTGATACTTTAATAGAACAGAAACACCCAATCAGATCATACTTATGTCATGCATCTATTTTCAACATTCTCCTATTTAAAAAAATTTCACCCGAAAAGCACTCAAGCATCTGCACTTGAACTCTTGATCAACCTATCAATGGGGACTGGCAATGTTTTAGTTTTAAAGCCATTCTGAACTGCACTCTCAGGGAAAGATTTCTTTTTCTTTGAATGCAAACCCGAACAAAGTACAACTATTGCACTTGAAGTGAATGGGGATTCAGGAAATAGGCAGGGAAACATATTTGTACCCAACAAAGGAGGATCAGGATACTCAATAGGAAGAGTACTTTTTCCATGGTCAAAATCTTCCAAACTTCCAGTAAAATATTTTCGACTATCAAGGCTAGTTCCTTTAGATGCATTGTTCTCCAGTGTTAATTTTTATATCTTGGATTCCATTCCTATCCTTCTGAATAGTTTTTAGTGCAGTAAATGGGCTTTACCCCTCCTCTCCATGAAACTTATATTTATGGCCCAAATATATTTGATTGTTGCTTTGTCAACACAATTTTGATTATTTATATCCAATACTCCATCTAAATGAATTTTCTTGAGTGGTGAAACACCTAAGCCGGATTCCGATAGCCTGCTATATTTTCCCACCATACAACAATCAAAAAAATTGTGAGGATGTGGTACTAGTATGTCCCTTTGATGATGGAGAGAAACCAACTCCTAGATGTAAAATACCTTCTCTCTCACACACACATAAGGGCTCTATGCCCGCTAGGGTTTGAACCTGGTTTGCTTGAATGGTGGTACCCCGCCCAACCACCAAGCCATTTCCCGAATGATAGAAGCTTTGACCCAGGCATGTGAAAACATGGTCTAATTCTCCAAGGAAATAAATTTGTCTAGCTTTATAGTAAGATGTGATAGAAAGTTGCAAAAGTACACATGCATCATAGGGAACTTGACACAGAATGGGAACCCAAGAAGATAATACAATTGAATGAAAAGAAGAGTTTCTAGTGTTGGAAAACCACCAAAATGTTCCTGCTAAGCCTTTGCCAATGGGAAACAATATCGTCGACAGATGAGGCGGCCTCAAAGATAAAGGAGAACAAATCCTTTGACAGGTTTTGACAAATGCAAGGCAAGCTAATGCAAAGTATGCAAAGTAAATGTGAAGGAATATAAGGATATTTTCACCTAATCCCATTCTCATCACTCTTTTCTCTCCTCTTTCTCTCTCAAGTTCTGCTGCATTCCTTCAACTCCTATCAACTCCTATAATTATATCTCCTGAACATGTGAGGTCCAGTAATATTCTATAGTTTAATGTCAATGGATAGTTCTCAGGAGAATTTTCTGGAGTCATGCCACAGCAATGGGTCACCGTGCATTTGATCGATGTAGAGTGTTTGAGAAATGTGGGTCACAGCTAGTGAGGTATCTCAGGCTGGCCTAATGTTTTTTCACATTTTATTCTGTGGGTGCATTTTCTGTTTGTTTCTATATTAGTCATGTGCATAATGGATCAGAAAATGTGACATATGAATAGCTCTATATAAATCTGAAAGAGTTCCTTTCATCAGGGAACCTGTTGGTATTCCAATTCTTTGGTGTTTTGTTGAACAAGTTTGCTATTAGGTTTAAGTGAATCTACCTAGAATAAAATTATTAGAATTCAAAAAGCTAAATTTTTTTATGGAATCCTATGAGTCAAAGTCGTACTTTTTTTTAATGTCAGAATATATCTAAAATTAAGCATGTTTGCCTCATCCAAAACCTGTCGCTTTATAGATTGCTCTTATTTATGCACCTGATCTCACTGCTTTGAATGATGCATGGAAGGTTTGGATGGAGGATCACATAAATTCTATTGGTAAGGTTCATCCTAGAAATGAATCTAGTAACACCACATGGGTAAAGAAGAGACATGCCAAGCTTGATCTTTGTCTTACACCTGGTCAGCATGTGCAACTAACAGTGACTTTGGAACAATTGATTGATAAATTGGTAAAGGAGAATAAAATAGTTGTCTTTCTTAAAGGTTCAAGAATGACTCCACAATGTGGATTTTCTCACAAAGTATTAACAATATTGAATGAACAAGGGGTAGATTATGAATCGGTTAATGTGCTAGACGAAGATTACAATCTTGGTTTGAGGGAAACATTGGAAGTCTACAGTGGATGGCCTACATTCCCTCAAGTGTTTGTGTTGGGAGGGCTTGTAAGGGGTGTTTATATTTTAATGGAGATGTCAAAGAAAGGGGAGCTCCAAGAAATCCTTAAGCGCAAGAAATAGGGAACTTAGATGTTCTTATTAGAAGGGATATAGAAGAGAGGCATATAACTAGCGAATGATTATTATGGCCTACATTTATTAAGCTAAGCCAACATGTTTAGTGATCATTTTTGTTTCTCAAGGTGCTAGAAAATTGTCTCCCTTGCTTCATTATTTTGTGCGTTACAAGTGAATGGGTGTAACTATTGACATTTTATTTAATCAAATGGGCTTCACAAAAAAAACATGGCACTCAATCCTAAATCGACTATGCTTTTATGAATTTACATTTTGCGTCTCACATATATACAGACACAGATTAGGTTTCTCTGCTGGTTTCAAACGTGTAAGTAACCTTTTGATGTAAAATGTTGATATGGAATTTGGAAATTTATTTACCCTTCTGTGGAGTTTCTTCATTTCAATTAATGATAAATTCATACATAGAATTGAATGAGATGATAGAATAAATGGTCATTGGCAATAAATTGTATCATGTATAAAGTTACTCAGGAAAAATAATAAATAGTGACATTGATGATAGGAACATAATTTATAGGTAGATATTATACTTGATAACTTAAATCTGTGTTTGTATCTTGTAAAGAGTTTGACAAGTAAAGTCTCAAGAGTTGTCCAAAAAAAAGTGATCACTATTTTTACCTTCCTTCAGGCCATGCATTAACTTTTAATTTCCTTCTGCATTCCAGAAATACTGGTTTGGAGATGAGAAACCTAGCCCAAAAATGAACTAGATCTAAGAATCGTAAGACAGTAGTATCTTTCTTAAATCTGAATATCCTAATACTGTCTGGCACGAGAAGATTAAGCTTTGTTTCTAAGACCCTTCTGATTACAAGTGTCCAATACTTCTACAGAAGAATGAATCCAAAGATTAATTATTGACCTCAAAGGAAAAAGAGATAGTTTGACAGTGAAAGCAGTTATAGTGGAACCTCAGACTCCTCAGTTTTATAATTGATTAATACTGTGAATAGTGATTAGGAATGGGTATATTTGTGTTATCTTATATACTCAGTTGTGTGGAGATCAGTGCTCACTGGTATATATGATTGAGAATCAAAAGAAATAGCACAGATGAAATGGTTTTACATATGTTGTGTGCCCAAATAAATGTAGTGCTCACCATGCTTTCATCGTTGTGCTACCCCGTATGCCGTAAGTTTATTAGTAGATAAATAGGAAAAAGCAGCGGGAAAGACAGGAGCAGAGCCATAAGCACTAGAAAGGGTGGTGGTTTATGTAGCTTCGGTAAGCAGATTCTATATCCTATACTATAATAGTTTATTGGTCCAACAACCTTCGATCCAGCAGATCTAGTTCTAGTAGATTTTGCAGTTGATTCAGTACTGATACCATTAAACCATGAATTCAAAGATTAAATAAATCCCATAAATACAATGGAACCGAAGATATAAGGGTAGGAATTTTTACCCGAAGCATGATTGTGTTGCAGTAGTTGAGCTAGGGTTTCAAACCCACCCCAAAGATTGTTGAAAACATTGATGGCGAATAGATGATCTGAAGCAAAATCAAGAAGCCTATCATGAAAGATATCCTTCCAAACATATGGAGAAATTTTCTTCCTGTGCACAATTCGTGGAGATCACATGGAGATCGTTACAACCATATGGAGAAATTTTCTTTCTCTAAGAAATTCGTGGAGATCAGATCTATTAGAGGCCTTATTTTCTTTTATTTTCCCTCTCAATCTATTTTCTAATTCACCACTCATTCACTTTTAACTTTTTTTGAGTTTCCCTCAATCGGTTACATTTGTTTTGTTTATATTCTTCTTTTTCTTAATTTGTTAATACTAGTTACATATATTAATTATATAAATATATATAATAACTATACAATATATTAATATTATATATGGGTGAAAAGATACAAGGAAAAAAGGTTTTTGATAATTTATTTGTTTTATATGTGAAAGGATAAGGGGTTAGCTGTGATTATGGGGGTATTTTTATTATTATTATTCAGGGAGAGAGAACAAAGGGATTTTTACAAAAAGGGAGGAATTATTTTTTATTCAAAATGGAGGATATTGGATATTTCTTGTAAGGGAGGGACCCAGGGGTACTTTCAATATTTTTGAACTCATGTGCAAAGAGAACCCTGGTGAATGAATGCATATGGATAATTAATGGAGGTTGTGAAATTGACAATTTTTAGCTAACATGACACAAAATACATGAACTTGTCGAAATTTTAACAGATTGTCGAGATGGTTAAACAGTGATGGTTTTGTTCAAACAAAATATGAACACAACCAGTACAACAAGCTAAATGGAGTGACACTAAATTTAGGACATGACAATTCAAAAAGGGAAAGACGACAAATATCAACTAAGACTCGACTCAACCACATGTAGGAAAACTCATCTATCACTTCATAAAATATATGCAAGACATGATGTATTATCTAGATATCAACTCACTACTCCCAAGGCACTAATTAGTAGAGAAACCCCTAAGTGAGCATCTCAATGATTATCCTATCCTCTAACACAATAGGCATCAGGATGGCCTCAAATAAATGATCCCTTAGAAGACATGTATTTAAAAATAATCGAAGTTGTGTATTATTAATTTTACAATTTACTGTCTTCGAATCCATCTGCAGTGTTAAAATTTAGTAAATTGTACAAATTCATTATCAAAATTATAATTTTCCATTGCCGGAATGACACAACTAAAAATGACCACATAAATGACCAATTGTTATTTGGTCATTTTTAGTTTAGTTCTTATCTCATGACCAAATTGGTCATTTATCTTGGTCATTTTTAGTTTAATTCTTATCCCGTGAGCAAATTGGTCATTTATCTTGGTCCTTTTTAGTCAATTCACTTTAAATTTCTCAATTTTGGTCATTTATCCCTTGAAAAAGCTGCGGTGACCAATTTTTTTCGTCCCTTGGTCACTTATATCTCATTTTGTACTAGTGTATTTTCAACATGTCATTTTGTTAACACATGTCATGTTGATAATGCATGTCATGTTGATAAAACATGTTAGTTCATTATTTTTTTAGATGGTGTTTTCAATCAAATGTGTTTTTGTTTAGTAAACCGCGTTTTTGTTCACTAAAACGCATACACAATATTTAACATTACAATTCTCCCACAATATTTAACTTTACAATTTTGTCATGATATTTAACATTACACTTTTATCGTGATATTTAACATGACGACTATATTGTTTGGTTTAGTGAAAAAGATATTCAAAGGAATTGGGGGTGGTAAGGGATTAGAGGTAGAACCAGAGGGGGGTGTTAAAGGGTTAGAGCTAGAGACATAAGGGGGGTAGTAAAGTTAGAGAGAGGGGTTAGAAATTATGGGTTAGTAAGAGAGAGAGAGAGATAGGGGGGAGTGTTAATTAGGAGTTGGAGGTTAGGGGTTAGTAATAGTTACAGAGAGGAGAGGGGATAGAGATAGGGGTGGGGGTTAAGTTATATTTTAAAATTTGTTTCCCATCCTTATACCGTTTCATGGATTTCTGTCGAAGAAATTGTTTGGAGGGATTCATCCTGCCCTTCAAGTGCTAAATTCCACAACCATTTTCCGTTGAATTGTGTGCATCACATTAGAAAAAATACAGCCTTTCAAAGCATGGGAAACAACAAAAAGATTGGATTTCAGAGGAAATAGCTCTGGATTATCTACTACATCAAGGTGTCTTCAAAAGAATGGAACCAAATCATTAAGTGAATACATCAAACTTCCTTCATAAGGTTCTAATGTAAGGTAATCTCCAGAAAAGGTTGAAAATCCCATAGTAGTCCAGGGATTCATTCCATTAACTTGGCCTAGTTACTTGTGGATGCAGGAAGGAAAAACTTTATTGATCCTCATTCTCTGCAGATATTCCCACATTCAACTACAAGAAGAATAAATTCTAATGTATATGGAAAAAATTGATACACTTGCCAAATCTATGGTGTTGGAAGAACTTACATACTTCAACAAAGGAGCATTTTGTAGGTGACTTGAAATTCCGTTTCAATTTTCAACAAAGAAATAAAAAAATTTAATGTACATATTTTCAAGTAGGCATTTCAACCAACCATATGATTGAATACAAGGAGAATACCAATTTTCATACACATTAACCACACCCAAAACATTCAAGCTATTATAAAACTCTTGTTACTTGTATTTTAAATCTACCTATATTTTAAATTGAAATCCAGTTACCATTTTTATGGGAAGAAAAGCATAGATTCCTCTCGACTGCCATATTTCCTCCTGTAACTTGTTTGCCCAATGGAAAAGCTAATGTATTAACACAATTTTCAACATCTTTCCTCTACTAAACGCTACACTTGTCTTCAATAGGAAATCACTGCCTCCACATGTAATAACTAAATTGTGTCATAAAAAATTGATATTCTTCTGCTAACAAATGAAAAATGAAGGATTCATTATCATTGCTCTGAGAAGTTCTAAGGTCAGTTTCTCATAAAACAGAGATTGTATAAATCCTGTTAAGATCCATATGTTCTAGCTCACTATGAAGAACCTGAAATAATTAATTAATTAAAATACACGAGATAGCAGTAATAATAGAACTCAGAATCACTTTATTGATCGCAGGCCACTTCGAGGGGGAAACCTCCTTTGAGCAAGCTCAATACAAAGAAATTCACGATGCCTTCATTGGCCTCAATGCAAACTTATATACTAAGTCTAGGCGCCAATACTATGGGTCAAAACCATGGGCCAATACAAACTATGGGTCAACAAATACTACGGGCGACTTACAAAGCATATGCGCCCAACAACAATAACACAAACTATGGATCAACAAATACTATGAGACGTCTTACAAACCATATGCGTCCAACAACAATATACTAATAAAGTAAAGACATGGGTTCCTAACATATCCTCTCCCTTAGAAAAAGCTTTGTCCTCAAAGCTTGAGATGTGGAAATTGATATTGAATCTGAAGGAGTGGTACCCATGTAGTAGCCTCTGGTTGCATGTCGTGCCACTGAATGAATACCTCTATGATAGAGCAAGAGATAAGCAGACGCCCTTTGAGTGTCAGGGAGGATTTCTTGGCAGGCTATAGAAAAATAAAAACCATAGAAACTGCTTGAAAAGTGCACTCGAAATGATGTTGATCAGCGTGTTGCTTCATTTGAATTCTGGCCATGTGAAGAGTGTCCTACAAAGTGCGAAGAATCTGATCGCGGTTTCAAAGAACCGTGTCAATTGCCTGAATTGGTGCACTTTTGAGGGTGTATGGAAGAAGAACTGGCGGTGCCTGACCATGGATTGCTTCCTATGGAGTAATTTTAGATGCAATAGGGTACCACCATTCAGTGATGTTAGAAATTGAGCATTAATTCAATATGATCTAGGATCTTATCTGAGAAAATAACATGTACAACATATCAATCACAAGAGACAATAGACATAGAGTTTCCTCAGGGAAAACCAAGAAGGTGAAAAACCCTGCAACTTCCTCAGAGATAGAAAGAGAAATGATACAAAACCCAAATACAAGAGATAGTCTCCTAGCAGCTTCTCCTCCTTCACTTGTACGCAACTCTCACATGAGAGAATAGATGAGTAAGTGAATGATCAAATAGAGTGACACCCTCACTCTATTTATACACTAACTTGAATTTCCTAATAACCTAACAAGGCCGACTTCTCTAGGAGAGTCTAATAACCCATGGTAACTCAAATCGGGACCGACTCCACACTTGGTGTTCTTAAAACCCAACACATACAAGTTGCGACACTTGCAATACAACTTGTGACACTTGTAAATACAAATGACGACACTTCCATACAGAGGAATAATAACATCTCTGTAGGGATACAATATACATATATGAAATACATTCTGAAGTTACAAATACATCAAGAAGCGAGAGGGAGCCACTTCTCCCACATAGGTTGTTGTTCGGAGATGAAGCAATGAAGATAAGTTTCCAAACATTTATTGGTAATGTAAGCCTTCCCTCTAGATTTAGGGAGCCCTTCAATGAATTCCAGATACATATCTTCCCAGATCCTTGGAAGGATGGGTACGGGTTCGACCCTTCATGTAAGTTATCTCATTGGCATAACCCAGGAGTTGGCGAATCCATTTTAGTTTTTCTGGTGAGGAGACCCGTTGTTCTAGGAAATATTTCAGACTCTCGTGAGCAGTATTGATGCAGAAAGAATTCCTGAATAGGTATGGCTACCACATATGTATTGCATGCAAAATAGCTATCATTTATGTCGCAGATGTAGAGGCGGCTAAATTCTTACCAGAAAGGTCTTGTGAAAGCGGTAAACCCATTGGTTCAACAAAGGCACCAACATATCTATCCAAAATTAGTTGGAGATCCAAGGGAGTAGTGGAGACTGTTGATGGGTGCATGTGAATGGAATGGATTTGAGCGATGACACCATGTGAATTCTTCTTAAGGAGGTTTTCCAAGCGATTTGAATTGATGATGCAGAGAAACCCTGGTTGTAAGCCTGTAAATTTATGTTTTTTCCCATTAACTGAAAACTGCATCCAAAGTTCAGCAAAATCCCATAATATGGGTCCAAGTGTGCATAGCCATTGAACACCCAAAACCACATCACATCTTCCTAAGGCCAAGGAAAACATGTCAAAATGCAAGATATAATCTTCCATAGAGATACGCACATTGTGACACTTCCCCTTGCAAGGTAAGGTGCCCCCATACGCAACCATGACTTCAAAGTTAGAGCAAGGATGGATAAAACAATCAGCTTCTTTGGCGATCCGAGGGTTAATGAAGTTATGAGTGCTACCAAAATCAATGAGTATGGTAAGAGGGAGCTTCTTGAAGTAACCCTTGAACCGCATTGTTTGGGGGGTGATGATTCCAGCTAAAGCATGGAGAGATATCTCTGGGTGGTCTTCCTGAGATGGAGGGTCAATAGGCGGCTCCTGGATGTCTACCTGATCATCCATTGTATTTGGAACTTCTTCACTAATTTTAGAGCCAGGCGGAGAATCCACATCCAAGAGATAAAGCTTTTGCTGAACACATTTATGGCCCCGAGTGAATTTCTCATCACAATTATAACAAAGCCCTTTTTCTCTGGGTGCCTACATCTCTGTTTCAAACAAATGCTTGATAGGAGTTGGTCGAGGAGCTGGTGGAATGGGAGGTCGTTGAGAACCCATATTTCAGAAGGGAACAAAAGTGGGTTTGGAGCACTATTGGGCTGCAACATTTTCTTCTGCCAACTTATCCAACCCCAGGGCTTCCATCATGGTGTTGGGACAGAACATTTTAACCTCTGAGCGGATTTCATTCTTAAGACCACTGATAAAATAACTCCTGTAGAATTCATCAGACAATCCTTCTGTGCGATTGGCTAGTTTATCAAATTATGTCTGATACTCTCTCACATTGCCAATTTGGCAAAGTTTAGTGAGGAATCCTCTGAAGTCATCAAAAGCACTAGGACCAAATCGTTGCAAAAGGAGATGGCAAAAATCTGGCCATTTTGGCTCTTCATGAGCCTTGATGTACCAACGATGCCATTGAAGAGCTTCCTGTTACAAATGAAAGGATGCAAGTGGAACTTTGGTGACATCAAAAGTATTATGCAGACTGAAATATTGTTTTGCAAGATAGATCCAGCCAGTTGGATCAGTACCATTGAAGCGAGGAAAATCAAGCCTTGGACCACAGAAGTTGCTGGAAGAAGAGAACCCATTCTCTGATGAAGACTCGGACTGTCGTTTTTTGTTCATGGTTGAATGCTCAAGATGGAGGCCAAGAAATTTTTCATCCAGATCCTAGAGTTTGGTTTGGATGGCTACAAGTGCTTCCTCCATGGTTTTTGCTCCTGCATGGGTGACAACCATAACCAGGAGTTTTTTTTTTTTTTAATGGGTAGAAAAACACAAACAAAAGCTTAGTTAGTAAAGGGAAATTTGGATTTGGGAAAAACTTTGATGGGTAATTGGGGTTTGACTAGGTTTTGGACACTTTTGAATGGACAGGGAAGCAAAAAATGGGGATTTCAGAAGCGGGGTGAAAGAATGAGAAAATTTTTCAAAGAGGGACAAAGAAGCAGAAATAGGAAATGAAAACGGTGGAAAACTTTGAAGGCGATTAGGTGAAAATTAAAGAAGATATGGAAAACCCTAAAAATAGACAAATGTGGGATTTCTGGCTTTGGGAAGTGGAATTTGGGATAGGGTCCTCAGGAATGAAAGATGCAGAATGGGATGATAGGGGTGTCAGTCAAGTTTCAAGGGAAACAGAGTGAAAACAAGGGAGATATGGCGGAAAAATAGAATGGATCTGCTATGGCGCATAAGGAATCGAAAATAGATGGATCTGCAACGGCACAGAAGGGATCAGAAATAGATGGATCTGAAACAACGTGGAAGGGGTCTACAACAAATGGATCTGAAACAGCCCAGAAGGGATCGACAACAAATAGATCTGTAATGACACAGAAGTGATCAGCAATAGATAGATCTGGAACGGCGCGGAAGTGATCGACAATAGTTCTGGACAGAGGAAATCTACGATTTATTAGCTGAAAATAGATATGGACCCCGTATGCTCGGCTTCCTTACAGTTCAGTGGATTCACTTGGCCACCAATGCTGTCTGACAGCTTGCGTATTGGGGTAGTACCCCTCACTCCACGGCTCAGGTAAAACTGATAATCGCTTTTCCACAAATGACAGCTCTTGGTTTACCTCATGGGTGGGAACTAGTCAATCGGGTAGGGGTCGTTGCCCTATTCAATGGTAGGTCCTCTCAATGAACTAGCTACTTTGGGGTTCCTTTGGTACTCCTCACAATGAGTTTTAGGGCTTATGCCCAAGTACTTCCCACAGTTAAGTGGATAGGGATTATTCCCAGATCCGAATCTGCAATAGATGCGAAAAAAAAAATTGTAGAAATTTCACCCAACGAGCCGAAGAAAGTGCTCTGATACCATATGTGAAGAACCTGCAACAATTAATTAATGAAAATACACGAGATAGCAGTAATAACATAACTCAAAATCACTTTATTGATCGCAGGCCACTTCGATGGGGAAACCTCCTTTGAGCAAGCTCAATACAAATAACTTCACGATGCCTTCATTGGCCTCAATGCACACTTATATACTAAGTCTAGGTGCCAATACTATGGGTCAAAACCATGGGCCAATACAAACTATGGGTCAACAAATACTACGGGTGACTTACAAAGCATATGCGCCCAACAACATGTTGATGCCTCGAAAATCATAGCATCAATCACCAAATGATTCTCCCCGGTAAGCAAGCCCAATTAGATCGCTCATCGTTTGGTGTGGGGAATCCGTTCGGTTAACGGTTCCAGCTACCGTGTAAGATTTAAAGATTTGTATTCTTTGTACCAGTTGCAGCCCAATACACCTTTTATGTATTTTTATTTTAAAGATGATATGCAAGTGCATTAATCTAAGTGCATGCAATTAAACAAATCTAATCTAAAACTGATTTAAGCAAATTTAATCTATCCTTGCAAGGAGCAAACTGAAAGTATGAGCAATAAACTGAAAGAAATATCTAAAGATCTCACAGATAGCTATTTAATCATAAAGATGCATTTCCAGTAGAAAATAGAAGAAATCAAAGATAGCTTTGATTTAATTAAAACATTTCATTGCTCATTTAACACAGAAATTCTGCAAAGGGGAGGAAATTATTCATAGCAGAGAATTAATTCACAATAGCTAGGAATTATCTCACAGAAAATGTATGAAATATGCAGAAATAGTTCAACAATTATCCAACACAATCCCAAACAAAATGTTGCGCCGGCTTCCACAGGCCAAAACGATTTTCTTATTCATGTAGCATAAATATTTTATGTACGCAAGAAGAGTGTCTTTTCACCTGCCAAAAGTCCTTTCACTATCTTTTATTGATCTATATATAGCCTTACAAAATGATCTAAGAGCTGCCACCTATACTCTAACCTCCCTGATTCTTTTAATTTGTCTTTTACTTCGCATTTTACAAAAGTAGAATAAATCCTCAAATTATTTTACAAAAGGAAAAGGGAGAAAAACTCCAGCTTTCTTTAACATTTAAAATATATGGGCAAAAAAATGCTCCATCCTTTAATCAGAAAATAGGAAATGCCAAATCATCCCTTTGTTAGCGCTTCTGCTGCAGCTGGCACCACTGCTGCAACTAGTGCTTCTACTACTGCTATTCTGCTTGCTTCTACTATGTAATGTATCCAAAGGTTTTTTTCTCTAATAATGGCACTCGCGGGGATAGGGAGCATGCATTTCAATGAGACCTCATGCTTGGCAAGCTCCTCTTCAATAACAATTACCTCTATTGTTGTAACCTGGAGGATTTCTTCAAGAAGGTGCACATAAACAACTGCTTTCCCAGTGCAATGGTGAGGATCTTCTGCTGTCAGGACGTCCATTTTCTTCACATAATCCATCCCTGTGCTTGGATTCTCATCTTTCAACATGTTTCGACTCTTGCTACCAGGACCTCCTCGCCAACTGATTCGGGCTCGGACACCTTTGACTTCTTCTTGCCACCTCTCGGCATTGCGCTTTAAACTTGGTAGCAACCATGCATGAGTAGGTAGATGATAAAACATAATGCAAACTAAACATTGAAACGAAACTTATCACCACAGCAAGCACAGTCTGGATGAAATAGTACTAACCAGGACAACTTTCAACTTAACAAAACCGAGCGACAGTTGAGGCTCAACTCGCCGATTTTTTTTTTATAATTTTTTTTTTTTTTCAAATTAAGAAACTTTGCTCTCTTTAGAAAAATAAGTAGGAAAAAAGGCCCTTTTGATGGGGCTTGACTTCTAAGCAAACTTTTTACAAAAATAAAAGGAGGGGCCCCAATATTTACAAAAAAATTGAGGGGGGTGTTGTAGCAACAACAATGGTGATTCGTTGGCGAACATAGATCTCTGAAACAAACTCTCCTTAGGGGTAGAAACTTACAAATTGCTAATTTATATGAATAACAAAATGTCTTCATAGTTAAGCTCCTGTGAATGCAGTGATCACTCTCATCATCATGGTCATTTTGGGAGAAGGAAACTTAGAATCACACTTCTTTTCAACTCTCTCAGGGCTTGATTATGGAGTTCATTTTGGAATTCTACCTCCCAGATGTCAACTAAAAGACTCCATAGGATTGCAACAATATCTCACAGACATATTCGTTTGTTCCTCGTTCCCATGCCATTTGCATCCTTTTGGATGTTTCTTGACGGCTTTTGCCGTTTGATCCTTCCAAAAATGAATTTCTTCAACTTCCCTCTTTGATTTAGGTTCTTCAATCCATAATGTCCTTTTGTGTGAGCGAGAAATTTATTTGATTATCATGCTTCACGGACGGAGAAGAACCTTGTTGGTGCTGATTTATTTTGAACAACTTCCTTAATTGAATTTACTTTGCTTTTCTCTGCCGTGCTTTAATTGAGGCGAGAATTTATGGAAATCAGACTCTTTAATCATAAGATCTTTTGGATTTCATTTGCAGCATGGGATCATTTTAAATGCCATACATCTATGACACATGCTTCCTTCCATGGGTCTATTATAGTGGACTCTTTGATACAGGCGTTAATGTTAGAGTGAATGGAGCCCCAAGATAGTAAGAGAGAAATGTTGAATCTTAGTTATTAAAACGGGATTACTTTTGACCAACTGAAAAAGGATCTCTTTATTCCTGGAAACTCAACATTGAAAACAAAGTCACAAAAACATTTCTTTGTATGTAGGTTTCATCCTTACAGGATTTTGAGTCTTGTTCAAAGATCTATCTTACCTCTGCACCAAAAGCTGAGCTAGGATTTATTAAAGAAAGAATAAAGAAAAAACTCTGAGCATAAAGCAAGGTGGAAATAAAAAACAAGCTAACTGAAGAAAATAATAGAAAACAAAAACCAAACAAGCAAGCAATAAAGAGACAAGAGTGTTTATTTATGTACAAAAAAAAACACCTCAGATGACTAAGCGAAGTACTTCCTCTCCTTGTAAGTTTTTTAGTTTGTACGTCGTTGGGCCTAGCTTTTTAGAAATTTGGTAAGGGCCAACCCATAAATGTTGAAACTTTGTATACATTCCCTTACCTTCATGTGGATGGTCCCACTTCAGAACTAAGTCGCCTACTTCAAAAATTCTTTTGCCAGACTTCCTTTTATCAAACCACCTTTTGACTATGTCTTGGTGTTGGTGGAATCGGTCTTTGGATTTTTGCCACGACTCTTCAAGTTTTAGTAGGGTATCAATTCTTGATTGAAGGGCTTCACTATTAGAACCTCGGGAGGCTTGGGCCAATTGCAAGGATGGGAGTAAAATGTTCGGAGGGAGAATGGCTTCCTTACCATAGACCAGGGTGAATGGGAAAATGCCTAAGGCATTCTTGGGAGTGACCCTATCTGCCCATAGAGCATTCGGGAGGGCTATATGCCAACTTCTCTGATTTTCAATCACATTTTTATTAAGGATTCGGATGAGATTTTTGTTGGTAGACTCAACTAATCCATTTCCTTAGGGATAGTAATTGGATGAATAATGCAATTTAATTCCT
Source organism: Larix kaempferi (assembly GCA_027924585.1). Taxonomy (NCBI): domain Eukaryota; kingdom Viridiplantae; phylum Streptophyta; class Pinopsida; order Pinales; family Pinaceae; genus Larix; species Larix kaempferi. Next base: position 1,088,549 of record BSBM01001162.1, read on the forward strand.
TTTTCATACACAAATTCATTAATCTTTATAGATGAAAAATAAGTTGCATTATCAAAGACTAGGGAAATTGGAACCCCAAACCTGGTTATGATGTTTTCTTCCAGGAACTTGATAACTGCATCTTCATTAACTTTGCGCAGCGGGGCAGCTTCGGTCCATCTTGTGAAATAATTTGTGGGTGTTAGAATGTACCGATGTTGCAACGAAGAGTTTGGGTTTATCTCACTAATTACATCTATGCCCCATTGCTCGAATGGTTCAGAGATAATAACTGGCTGCAAAGGTCCTGCCACTTTCGGTAATTTTCTGGCACTTCTTTGGCATACATCACAATTCCTTGCATAGGTTTGAGCATCCTTGAAAAGAGTGGGCCAATAATACCCAGCTCTGAGAATTTTGTGAGCTATAGTATCTCTGAAATAATGTCCCCCAGCAGGGCCATCGTGTAATTCTTTGACCACTTTACTTGCATCTTCTTTCTCCAAACATCTGAGAAATATGCCATCATAATTCTTCCTAAAGAGTACTCCTTCAATGATTTGATAAGCTGCTGATTTCAGACAGAGTGCCCTTCTTTGCTTCGAACTCCAGTGCTCCAGCAAATAACCTGACTGCAAATAGTGTACTAGGTCTCTGTACCAAGACTCAGGAGCTGTGAAAAGTGGACATATGTCGATCATATTCAGCTCGGCTTCACTCCTCCAATCTAGCACTTCGTCAGCTGGATTTTCAATAAGTAGCTTGCATAAACCTTAACCTTCGATAATAGTAGTTGGTTTGAATTCCAAGTCATACTCTTGAAGAGTAGTGACCCCAGTTTCCTCTCCTTTCTCCCAATTCTTTCTGAACAAAAAGAGATCTAACAGCGGGATGATGAACTATGACTTTAGTTCTATTTTTTAGAATATATGGCCTGAATTGATTTACTTCCTTGAATACTGCATATGCCTACTTATCTACCATAGGTTATTTTAGTTCAGCACCCTATAGACCAGTGCTCATAAAGGAAATTGGGTATTCATCTCCTGATTCTGCCTTTTGAGTGAGCACAACTGCGAGGGAGTTATCATAAGCAAAGGTGTACATAATAAAATCTTTATCGAAGTCTGGACTTCTTAAAGATGACGCATTAGCTATGGAAGCCTTAATTTCTTTAAATGCAACTTTCTCCAAGTCTATCCGCTTGAATTGTACACTCTGCTTTACCATTTGTTGTAAAGGTTTAATGATCTGAGCGAAGTTGGGTACAAACCTTCGAACAAAATTAATGGTGCCCATAAATGATTGCATAGACTTTTTGCTATGGGGCATGGGAATCTTGTTGATAGCTTGCACTCTCTCTTGATCTATTGAGATTCCATTCTTTGAAATGATATGACCCATAAGTTTACCTTCAAGAACAGCGAAAACACGTTTCTTGAGGTTTAAGGAAATTCCATACTTTCTGCAGCGATCGAAAATCTACTTCAAGTGGAACACATGGTCTTCCCTTTTCATTGAGAACACTGTCACATCATCCAAATAAACCACTACACATTGACCGCCCAATCCTCGGAATGAGATGTCCATGGCTTGCTGAAATGTATCCCCTGCGTTTATCAAGCTGAATGGCATTCTTCGATATGAAAAGTTTCCCTACTTTGTATGAAAAATGGTTTTAAGATGGTCTTCCTTTGCTACTAGCACTTGATTGTATCCAAAAAAACCGTCTAGCAGAGAGAACAACTCTGATCCTGACACCATCTGCAAGATTTGTTCCATTGGAGGCACATGATAGTTGTCTTTACCGGAAGCTTTGTTCAAGTTCCAAAAATCCACACACAATCTTATTTCTCTTGATTTCTTCCTGACGGGGACTAAATTAGCTACCCATTATGAATGTCTGAATTTAACAATAATCTTGGCGTCTAGCAATTTATTCAACTCTTTTTGAATTAAAGGCTCAAGAGTTAGATGCATTCTTCTTAGCTACTGCTGAAAAGGCTTAACACCTTCCTTCATCGGTATTATGTGTTGAATAATGCAGGTATCATATGTTTTCAGATCATCGTAAGTCCATGCAAAAACATCTTTATATTGTTTAAAAATCTTGATGAACTTATCCCTTTCGCTTCGCGAGCAACATTTGCGAAGATTGACATATTTTGGCTCAGCCTCTGCACCCAAGTTTATCAATTCATGCTGCATGGAAGAGCTGTGCGTTTTAGCATTTATTGGCCTCCTGAACTTGCTCTGTAGATCAAACAATGCTTCAAGAGTTCTCACTCCTTTGGGCATGAAGTTTCCCTTAACAACATCTTTAGTTTGCAAAATCTAAATCGTGTTATTCTTCATCTATTATGGCTTCTTGGAAGACACCTTCATTTATTAAGAACCTGATGATCCGATCGTCATCATCAAATACTCTAAGATTTGTAATGTTATACGGAACGGATGGCCTGAAAACCAATTCAATAAAGCATTTGTTATTAGGAGGCACTAATCTGGAAGCAAAGGTTGCTAACAAATCAGCTGCAACATTTTGCAACCTAGGAATTGAATTTCTATTGAAAGCCTCAAAACATGAAATTAAATTCCAAACCTTAGACTAATAACCCTTTAAGTGTGGCAAAAGGCAGTGATTTGTGTCTCTCACTTGCCTGACAATTATTTTTGAATCACCAAAGACCTTTAAATATTTGACATTTAAACCAATAGCTTTCTTTAACCCATGCACCAGAGCTTCATACTCAACAATATTATTCATACATTCAAATTCTAATCTACAAGATAAAAAATGATTGTTTCTTTCGGGGTCAATCAAAACACAATCGGCTCCTGACCCTTGAGTTTTGGAGCCATCAAAGTACATAGTCCAAAAAATATTTTCTTCTTTAACTAAGTTAGTGTCGTAACCACTTAGGTCAGTAACTAATTCTACTATGTTACAATCAATATCATCAATCCGTGAGAAATGAAGGAGATCGGACTGTTTGTCTGAATCATGGCTAACATCTTCTGATTTATAATTTACTGGTTCAATTTCTAAGAAATAATTTCCCAAAACTGAAAATGAGAAAGCTGCAGCTTTATTCTTTTCCTCTAATTGAGTGACATTTTGTTTCATGTGGGGTTCTCTCAGTATTTTGATTTGATTTTTCCTATTCTGGTAAGGTAACCCCAAATGAGACCAATCTGTCACAAAGTAACTATTTAGTTTCGCAGACCAGTCCCTACTCAAAATTAAACCATAAGCATCAGGAATATCAACCACCATTATGTCAATGAATTGACACACCCTAGAATTAGCTAACAATCTAATAAGTACGTCTTTCAATTCACCAATGAATTTAACCGTAGTGCTATCTAACTGTATGATTTGGGATGGGGATGGGATTGGCTGCCCATTAATAGTTTTGCAAATAGACAAAGGCATGACATTCGAACGGGCACCAAAGTCCACCAAACAATTATGCACATTATGATTAAAAATTTCAAAATTCAAGAGGAAAGGCGGGGTCTGTGATCTAGATTTTCCACCAATGCTAGCTTCATTCATTTCAGGATTTTCTTCAGTGTTACTTAACAAAATGCTAGATTGCAGATCAAAGGATTCCAGCAGTTTCTTTCTCTTCTAGGGAAGACTACACATATCGAATATGGAGACATTTTCTTTTTCTTTCTTAATATCTTCGATTATGTCGTAACCCATATCACATTCTTTTGAAACTTTTGGCCGTTTGGTAGGTTCTGTGTTTGGTTCTTTTGTTACTACCACGTTTGTCTTAGGGTGGGGAGGAATGACAATTATGTGCCACTTAGGGATTTCTTTGGTAAACTTAGCTTTAGGAACATCTAAGGTCTGATCAGGAAATGGACCTTTACTCCTGGTGGTGACATTAATAGATACTTCTTGAACTTCGTCAGCAAGGTCTTCAAAAGATGGTTCTTCGGCAGGGGTCCAATCCCAAAGGATCATCATGGTATCGGAAGCAGGTTCCTCCTGCTCAAGAATTTGTTCTTCTTGAGGATCTTTCTGCTCAGAACTTTATGCATGTAAAATTTGATTCATTACCAAATTCATCAAACTAATCCATTGTGGACAACCCTTTTCTGAGTGTTGTTCTTGATGGAAGGTACAGAAATGGTCCATGCCTACCTCATTTCAATTTAGCACAACAGAATTATTTACAGGCGGAGTTGGCTATCCACCCTCATCCCTTCTCTTGTAGAATGGCTTGAATGGTTTCCTGGAAGAGCTAGCCGCCTTATCTTTCTCCAAATCTACAATTTTATTAGAAAGTTTTTGCATCATTTTTACCACATTTTCTAAATCAACTACTGGTTCTTCTTTATTTCTAGTTAACAAAAGAGGCTTCTTAGCAGTTGTTGGATTTGCTTCAAGATCAAGAGAATGTTTAGCAATGCTATCCGCTTCCTCTTATACCTTCTTGGCTTCTTCAAAGTTTTCTATCAAGGTAGTTTTCTTCGTTCTTTTGACGAACATTGCTAAAGGGGGGTCAAGAGCTGTTGTATAATATTCCACTAAACATTCTTCAGTGGGCTTTGTTGCATCACTAAAGTTATTTAACAATGTTGTAAATCTTTGATTAAACTCTTCAACTTTCTCTTTCTTTTCCATTCTCATGGATAACAATTCTTTCATAAGAGTAGCTACTATCTTTTGATTTCCATACTTCTTTAAAAAACATTTTTTAAAATATTCCCAATTTGCTATTGAGCTAGCTTGCAGGCTAAAGTAGCAGGAAGATACTTTGGGTTCAAAAGTATAAGGAAAAAGGAGGCAGACTACATCTTCATGTTCTACATTAAGAATATTCAAAGCTAAATAAAAACTTTTAAGATGATCTTCAACAGAAATTCCTTTCCCAGGATCGTATTTAGACAAAACCTTTTCTGGGTTTTTGGTCAAATCGTGGAATGGCCCAACTAGATTCAGCGCCCCTCTTGATCTCCAAGCAGGCACAACCATAGTTCTTGGTGGAGAATGTGGTGGTGTATGCGGTGGAGAATTATGAGGAGTATGTTGCGGGGTATGTGGTCCTTCTTGATTTGGAGGAGTTTCGGGGCTGACTTCGTTAAAAGGTTCGGTGATTTCTCCCAAAGATAAATCTAATAATTCTTCTAAACTCTGAACTAGAACGAAATCTCTTGTGTATTGTGTTCCCTTCCTAGGAGCTCCTATTTGGGGCAGAAAACGAATATCATTGAGAGCTCTTTCATCCATATCCTCCCAATCTTATCTGATATATCTACGAGTTTCTTTATCTTCCTTGCCAGTTCCTTTGCCACTCCTTGCTTCACAAGGATATCCTGCATCTTGACCTTCCATAACTCGAAATTATTGCTCCCATTAAACTTCTCAATGTCAAATTTAACACTCTGTGTGTTTTGCATTAAATTCTCAAGAAACGAAAACAGAAGATTTAAAACACCAAGACTTTTAATATATAGTGAATACAATATTAAAAAAATAATAATTAAATGGGATAAGGTTTACATATTTTTTAAAAATATCACCTTATACCTCCCACTTTATAATGTATCCACACATCATATAATTTAAAAATCCACATTTATATGATCCACGATTGACCCCTTTATATATATATATATATATATATATATATATATATATATATATATAATCCACCATATAAGTTAAAACCAAGGCATACCTTCATATAAGGATTTTCGCTCCTCCCGTTGAGTATAGCACACAAAAAAATAAAAATTGAATGATCGTAGAAGTTAGGCCATATTTTATCGCGCCTCTCCACTTGTTTGACCCACAAAAATCTTGAATTTTTGCCCCCATTTTAAACCAGCTAAAAATTTGTGATTTTCGCTTCCCTCGCATAATATTTTTTTAGCAAACTCATTTTCTGTGGCATCCTACCTTTCTCTAATACCACTTGTTGGATGAAGTAGACACAAAAAATAAAATGCAACGGAAGATATTAAAACAAGAAAGCAAATAATGGCAAATGCATAAAATGTACACATATATTTAAGTGGTAAAACCCCCGAGAGGGAAACATCCATGGAGCAATGGTATTGGTTCTCTTATTATTCAGAACATGAAGATTACAACAACCTTTTCTCCTATGAATCTCATCAATCTTTACCTTCTACGGGAATAGAAAAAGAAATTACATTTCTTACATCGTTACTCATAACTGACTAATTTGGTTATTCGGTAGACAATTACACAATCAACGGAAGGACTAGTTGTCACCCATTTCCAACATTCTTGTATATGGATTATTATCATAAGGAATTGGATAATGACAATCAGCATAAGACTATATACTAGGAGCATATGACTTACCTCGATCATGAAAGTGCAGCTAGTTATTTATAGGCATACACAATTAAATTGACAGAAATGAATATAATTATGTATATGATAATAACTTTGCTCCTAGTATATGACAAGCATCATCTTAGCTACGACAATGTTTGAGAGACGCAGGGAGTATGGGATCTCTTTAGATCCGAATAAATCAATTTTCTATGTTATAGAAGGAAAGCATCTTGTCTCAAAATAAGGATTAGCCATCTATCCTGAAAAGATTCTGGCAATAGTTGATTCGCCTTTCCCAATAGTCAATTGGGTCATTATCCTAGGGAACATATTCATCTTTGAACAGTTAATGGAACATGTTCATAAGAGTATCATCTCACTATGTTTTACTTTATGTCGGTTTTGGGTATATAGAGGTCTAAACTCCCCATACCCTTTTCTATTATTTAAGTGGCTCTCGCTCGATATCATTAAAAAATGAATGCGAGATTTGCTCGGTAAGTTCGCGGGTAGTTAATTGCATATAGAGGAGTAGCTCAGCTTCCTTTGTTAGGGGAAGAAGGATACTCCCTGTATAGCTAAAATCTTTATGTATGAACCATTTCACCAGGGAACAAAACTATCACCTAAATTACTCTGGATCTTACCCATAATCGATATTTATTAGTTTCTTGTAGTAGTAACAGGGTTTTTGTAAGTGTTTCTTTTGCTTGCGGTAAAGGGGTGATGAACCACTGAATTGATAACTATGTGTTCTACATATGCATACCATATTTTATTTTTTTCAGTGTGGTTCATAACCCTGGAGAGGATTTATTACGTCCACGAGGAGAATTCACATGGGGCTATTAGAGGGGACATCAAGTTAGGCTCTCATAAATCTACACATAGCCATCTAGGCCCATCTGTTATGTTAGCAAATCAACCTTTAAATTGCAAGGCATGTCTGGATGCAAGCAAGAAAGGATAGTAGCTTTTTTTTTTTCTCTTTGTTGAACTGAAATAGTCAAGCCTGAGATGGGAAAGAATAGTAACTTTGCATGGACAAAGGAGGTGAAGTGGTGAATTTTATGGAACACGATGTTGTTTTTCTATTTACATAAAACTTCATAATTACAATGGACCATGAAGGTATGTATTTAAACACTTCTACATACTAAAACTCTAACATTACTCATGCTTTATGCTTTATGCATGCTTTAACTAAAATTAACTCAACTCCTAATAATAGAACCAGATAAAGCCAGAGTTAATTACTTTTTATAAATAAAACAAGATATCTCATAGGATCTATCTTGCGGCCAAAGAAATAATTGTAGTCATCCTAAAAAATAAAGGACGAGGAGGAGGAATGACATCCAGTCTTTTTCATGAGTCAGCCACTGCACGATTATGAAACCATCAAACACATTCATTGAGCTCTACGTTATCAACTTTTAGGAAATTTCATCACTATGTCTCTCACAGTAAAGTTATCACTATGTCTCTCACAACAAAGTTATAGTCTATGGCACTCATCCAAGGGTCGGGAACTATATCGGTCAAGGAGGAATGTGCGATAAGAAAGAAGGATGGGTTATAAAAATACAATCATATGATGTAGAGGTCAACCTAGATTGAGAAAACTTGATAGAAAACCAAATAACAACATAGCAATGTCACCCATTAGAAACCTGACTTGAGCTTCCATTTCAGAGGGGGGCAAGTTATACCATAGTAGTATAATTTGGCCGTATTGGCATTTCTGTTACAACGTAATCTTCCACCTTGTGAGAATCAACACTCTTTGGCCTAGAGGATCCATTTCACTGACTCAGAACCATTTTATATCCTTCAGACACTATTTTTCGCTATTTTTTCCCTTATACGCTAGCTGCATCACTATAGCCAGTGTACTCTCTATAGCCTGCGGGTAGCATGTAAAATGGTAAAAATCACTAGTTTATTACTTTTTACTCCCAAAACGCGGTCATTGGGTGACCTTTGGCTCTCCATCTTCCCAAGAAATGCCTCGATGTGTCCTTTCACTTACCTTTGAGAGGACTATATATTGAGCACATATGGCTTATGGATGGGAGGAGAAAGAAGAGAAAGAGAACTCTAGTGGACTTTTTCCCTATCTTGAGTCTACACTCATTGATCCTTGTAGTTGTGAACCCTTTATGTTCACCTTCCAAACTCCTATCTAGTTTGAGTTTGCCATTCATGGAGGATTGAAGTGGTGGAGGCACAAGTGGATTGATCCAGATCTTGGTTCAGATTGGTTTCCGGTAAGAGGTTGTATCACATTGTACTTCTTGTTTATTAATAGAAATACTCATATTCTCGTCCATTAATGTTGTAAATGTTGTTTATCTTACATTGGGTTGCATTTACTTGTTATATCATGGGCCATCACTATTGATGATGTTAATGCCATTTATATATTGTATGTACTTGTTGTATATTGGCTGTCGAGACTAATTTGCATATTCAAGTGCATGGACTGAGAAGCTCCAACGGGAATCTACATCAAACGTTTGGATCGAGATTGGTTATATTCTTCATTATCTTAGCATTGTCATTTATAATAGCATAGTTCTGAGAATTGAGTTGATTTTGGTAGTCATCTGTCTGTTGTGGTCTACCCCAAGCCATAGTGAGTTTTCTCCAACACAATTTCCCGTACGGAAATTAGGAGCAATTTGAATTCGTCTAATATTCGGTATAGATATGATACAAATATAGATGCTTACTAATGAAAAAGTAAAATTTAAAAACCAATTTTAGAAAACCAAATTTTAATTATTTAATAACTATAAAATATAAATAACATTCAATTTAAAAGTAAAATTCTTACTAATGAAAAAGTAAAATATAATGAATCTATAACATTCATTAGAATCTTACTAATGAAAAAGTAAAATTTAAAAACCAATTTTAGAAAACCAAATTTTAATTATTTAATAACTATAAAATATAAATAACATTGAATTTATTATATACATTTAATGTATATAATGTTTTTTAATGTATATCTATGCTAATTTGGTTTATATATTTGATTAAAAGTATTATATACAAGAAGTCTACTTTCGTATTTTATCCGTATTATATTTTTTATTACGTATTTTTTTCGTATCGAATCATATCTGTATCTGTATTTGTACTCGAATTATGATACTATAAGTTATACACATCAAGTTCTTTCCATACATGCCATGCGGCCTTCCTCACTGCAAGCGTCCTTCCGGGTGTATGCTCAATTCCAGTCCTCCATGGGTGTGAACACCTACCATATGCAGTTGTGTACTTAATCACTCAATCACATAGCGTATTTTTGTGTCGTGCTGGAAACCTCTTATGTTTTTTTTTCTTTTTCAATTTTTGTTTATTGTGACGGAATGTGCAATACGCCATCACATATGTAACTTGCTAGTTTATTTAATTGTGATTGTTTCCAATATCATTGCTCCAACAAAAACAAAATGTCACTGGTCTAATTGGTTTTTCTTCATGTCACGATGTAATCTTCAGTTTCCAAATAAATTTTAATTTCTTTAAAAATAATAATAAACTTTTTAGTGGGGTAGATCAATCGCCCAATATCCATTAATTTTGCACAATCAATTTAAAAGAACGATGTAATATTCATTTTCCAACTCTGAATTAATGAATGAATTTCATAATAGAGGATTTGGTCAAATTAGTCACTTCCACAACATGGGTAAAACTGGTCACAAAATCATAAACATAGGGTTATTTGTAAACCCATCTTTAGTATAGATTCCAAAGTTCCAATACAACGACTATAAAAATGGATTAAAGTTAACATATGACCATTAAAAAATATTAAACGTTCCTTCTCAGTAACATGTGTCGGTCAATCTAGTCACAAACTCCTTACAAACAGGTTATGGTTTCAATCCCACCTTTATTAATGATTTATATGTACGGTCATGATAACATGTATTTATATCTCCCACCTTTATTATTAACATTTTTTTATGTAAGGTCATGGTAACATGTACTTATATGTCTGTAGCCACCCATGGTTACATGCATTTATTTGTATTTCCCTACATACAAATTCTTTTGCTTGATATGTCTTTCGAATTATTTTCCAGAACTTGCTACATCGAAAAATCCATGGAGTCCTTTTGTGCTTCATGGTATGAATTAATATCTCAAATAATTTGATTAAGTTTTTATTGTTGGATTATTTGAAAAAAATATATTATATATTATGTAGAAAATAATTCTTTATTGTAGTTTCTCTCAGAACCACATGTTGGACACAATGGCACACTGAGAGGGGGGTGAATTAGTGGGCTAGAACTTAAAACTAATTTAAACTTCTTCTTAAATACTTAAGCATATATATATATATCATTCAATAATTTCACTTCAACGCTTTCATCATTCACTAAGCTATACAACAATAATCATCAACCTAAAATATGTCATTCATCAAATTAAACATATTATCATCAATTCATCATAGACACATCACAAGAGACACAAGATAAGCTTTGTAATCTTTTTATATTTGATTTGATCAACTACAACCATTAGGATTTATTGGCTACAACTGATTCAGAAGCACCAACTTTTATTCCAAGACACGGCTTGGTATTTTCTTAGATCCAACTAAGAAAATGGTTAGAAGGCCCAACTTGTATTCCATATACATTCTTGTCATCAAATAATCATAACTTCTGCCACTTCTGTTGTCCAAACACATCACTAGCACATCATCAAAATTCTTTCCACAATCACATCATTCTTATTCTGTCCATATCATCATTCTACTCTTGTCAACATAATCATGTCATATGTCATTACTGTCTGCTGCCAATTCTGCAGTACAAACACACCAGCATTCTATCCATAAACATATCCACAACCTGTCATCAAAATGCCATTTCTGCTGCCTCAGTTTAATCCAGAAATTAGAGATATAAAAATTAATTCATTGTTGCTCCTACTGATCTACTGGTGTAGCTGCCCCCAAAGTTTTCCTCAGACCTCACCTGAAAATCACAGCTTACTTTCTCATCTCCTTCACATCATTCTAACTTACACTACCTACAAAATAAATATTTTGTCTTCTATATATACTTTTCTTCTCCATAAAATCACGAGGCCGACTTGTCCTTCTTATTTTAATTTTATCCTTAACATAATTTATTTAATGATGGCCACCCTATTAACTAGGAGATAAAACAATCATGCCATGTCATTTTTATTTTTAACATAAAATGGTGGCCATTCTTTAACCACATGATTTTCATGCCACGTCATTTGTTGCCTTCCAAGATATTTTATTTTTATCATTAAATGATCAAATAACTTTTGTTTTAGGTGGCCTTCCCGATTTAAGGCTTATTATATTGGTGTGTATGGGCTTCTTCAAAATATGTTGGAAAAAACCCCAAGATACTCCATGTCAAGGGTTTCATCAATTATATTTGTGGCTTATCAATTTTTACTTCCAAAATGCCCGCAGGGGTCTTTACAAATGCCCGCAGGGTCTTCTCAGCATGCCCGCACAACCCTCTTTACATGCCCGCATATGACCTTTTGAAATGGCCGCAAGGGCTCTAGAAGATGCCCACAATGGGTCCTCTGTTATGCCCGTAAGGGATAATTAGAAATGCCCGCAAGTGGCCTTTTAATTATGCCCACACAACCACTTTAGAATGCCCACAACACTCCCTATATATGCCTGCAAGGGGCCATATATATGCCCGCGAGTCTTCAAATGAAATGCCCGCACAACCTATAAGATATGCTTGCAGCTACTTCAACAAATGCCCGCAGGCTGCTCTAGGATATGCCTGCATGGCTCCTTATCCATGCCCACATGTTTTCCTTTCACAGCCTTGTCATCAACCCTTGCCATGTCATGCTTTTCCATGCTTTCCACTTGTCATGCATTAACCTTGTCATATTTGTTGCTATGTCATCAATACTTGTCATGCATGTCCGTTCTTGCCACATCATCTTGTCTTTGTCCTTTGTCCTTGCTTTCCATAACATCACCATATGACCTCCAACTCTCATGCTTGTCAAGTCATCAGTGCTTTCCATGCTTCTTTTTCAAGTCATCAACACTTTTTCATTATTGTGTGCGCCACGTCATCAACCTTTGGCTTTTGTCTTTCATGTGTTGTCATCAATGACAATTATGGTCATCATCAAATTCATTCATTTTCCATTTACATTTGTAACTTAAAAACTATTTCTCATCATTTCAATCTTGGCATTTTCTTGAAATGGTTAATGTAAAATCCATTCCTTGGCCAATCACATGGCTTCAAAATTTTGGAATAGCATGACCCAAGCATGATGTTCACTAGTTCTTTTGAAATCTATATAAGTTGCATATATAAAGGAAATTATATAATGCATTGAAATAATTATACAAGTTATTGTTTGACCCTAACTCCTAAGACAACTGCAAACTAGCACTATATAAAGCAAATATAAGATTTACGGCTTGAGGTTCTATGGCATGTTTTCTTCATAGAACCATCAGTGGTATGTGTGACAGTGGAATGTGTGACAACAATGCTTCCATGAATCTGAAAAATGATAAAGAAAATGAGTAACTTCATCCAAATATCTATATTGTACGCGAGACTATCTTTAAACATTAAAAAGTTTTGCCTCAAGTGATCAATGGATAGATACTCTCAATTTCCGATTTTCATTAACAATGTAAGTGGCCAGTCCATACATGTGTTTAAGAAAGCATACAAGTATTTGTTGTCATTGATACTCTATGAAAACTTTCTTAGTATGGTAGTGATCCCCCACATTGGAAGAAACATGAAAAAGAACCTACACCAATGCAAAATAAGAAATTCATCACCACTAAACAATAGCGAGAGCCAAGTTTTGTTGGGGAGGTTAATTGTCTCATTTAAAAATTTATCCTGTTCTAATGAATTTGGCATGAAATTATCATTGGTTTTGTCTAATGCGTACATATGCTCATCCAAGAGGTAGCTTCCCTGAATGTGTTGCATGTGGTGGCGACAACTCTTAAAAAGGGAAAGAAAGAGTTATGGCCGAAGTTTCCACTATATATCAAACGCTATAAGATTATTGACTAGGTACATAAAAAAATTGGCATTGAAATTAGAATGAAAAATATCGCTCATAGCTATTAGACACCTTTGCACCCGGAGTAGCAAGGTGTTTATAGCTCAGTATGGGGAGATGTTGTAATGTGTAACATTGTGTAAATGTTGGCTGAAACGAAAAAAATGTGTTATATTGATTTGATCTTAAACCTAAATATATCAAGAATCTAGAGGGATCAAACATCTTGAGGTATAAATTGTTTCTTAATGTGTACAAAATTTAAGATAAAAAAAATTACACCTTAAAAATATTGAATCCCTCTTTGTGTTTGATGGATGCAGTTTAAGATAAATCTATACTAGTGATAACTCTCAGTGCAAAAGTGAATTTCATCTTACACATCAAAAGGTGCAAAATTAAAAATTAATGGACTGCCCTACGATTGAACAGATCAAACAAATGATAGAGGATACTCGAAGCCGACCCGATCATCGATATGGGAAACATTTTTATAAAAATGCAAATTTTCCTTGAAGCTCTCAATTATCTCACAATCTATTTATAGGGATATGCACATAGATTAAGCATAGTATGCAATGATGTTGCCTCAAATATACATGATATAGAGATGCTAGCTCAATGCTAAACCGGCACAAGACATGATATAGAGTTGATAGCTCAATTCTAAACTGGCACAAGATGGTTTGAGAGCATAAGTGACTAAAGAAAAATCATTTTTTACACATTCTTTAATTTTCATGCACTCTTCATTTATTTTCTCTTTAGCTGGTTGAACTCGCACACTTTCTTTTATGTACATAGTTATTTTCTCTTATATGACATCATAAAGGTTCTTCACTCTTATTAGTCCCTGTCTACCTGTAGAGTAGTAGGGACTATAGGAATCGATTTCCTATTTTGCCATTACCCTGGCACAATTCTCAACGCATTATATCCAAAGTATTTTGATGTGGTTTGTCTTCCGGCCAATGAACAGATTGGACACCTTATTTGGCCTCTTTTCGAGGCTAATGCTAGTCTTTGTTATCTATTTGCTATAGCTATAGCTCCAATACAACATATCAAGGTATAACACAACATATAAAACCCTCAGGTGATAATCCAAGGCGAATCCACATGAACATGTTTTTTATATTATGCTTTTACACCGAAATCAGCCGCATTTCCTAAAATTTTCCCTTAGACCCTCTTATTGTTCAAACAGATTTTTGTTTGTTCATTTGAAAATATGCCTAACATTTCTCAGTCACTAGAGTCGATGAAACCTTGCAATTGATGCATCCATGCGTGGAAAGCATGGAAAGATGTTTGAGTATCTCTCGCCATGTACATGGCCATGTGCATTCGCGAGAGGTCGATATAAACAACAGCTTAGGATTCGTCCATGGTAGTTCTACCTTGGATTCAAGCTGGTCGAGAAGGCCTCTACAGGGACATTTACTTTCGTCAACTGAGACATGATCTGATTTCCCCCTTCCCTTCCATAGCCAGAACACCTCCTGCTAAGTGTACTAGCCAGACTACCTCTTGCTAAGTGTACGAAGCTTCATAATGCAACAGAAAGAGCCCGACGTTGTAGAAAGATACTTCCATCCCCGTTAATCTACTATGTGATTTCTGTAGAGATAGGTTCCAAGAAGGTACTCCAAAGCTTATGTTGTGTGTTTAGCCATTATTAAAAAAATATGTCAATTCATGTCCATTTCATAATGTTGTACAATGCTTCTTGGTACTCCAAAGATTCTGTTGTGCGTTTAGCCATGATTAGAAAAATATGTAAATTTATGTCCATTGCAGAATGTTGTATAACGCTAGAAGTTCATAATGGTAGCTGGGATATTCACTAAAGTTCTTGCATTTGTAGGTGTTTCAAACATGCCATGGCCATGACAGAAAAGATCCTAGCCAGGGATGGGCTATTTAGAAAGGTTATGCTGCCTCCATGCAGGAGGTCATGCAAAACTCAGAAATGGGTAGAACAAAGGAAAATAGTTTTTTGTTTGTGGACGACCGTATCTATTTATGTCTTATGGTCACTGTGGTTTTTAATAAATTATCACGAGTATTGCTCAGGCTTTTGGTAAACCTAGTGTTTTTTGTTTTCTTTTTATAAGTTGTTCTGGGTATTTATATAATGTTGTATATGATTGTTGGTTTAAGTAATTTCATGTTTTGAAGAATTTAAAATTATAAAAAATTGTGCATGGAAAAGCCATCCAGTGCTCTCCGGGTCGATTATTTTCCTGTTATGCATCTTCCCATTAGATATTTTCTGTGTAGTTTTTTTGTGAGAGATTATTTTCCTACCACTCATTTGATTCAAGGGAAGACGAATTTTGAGAGCCACAGACAATACGGGTCGAGCACCTTCTCTAGGAGGAGCATAAACAATGTAATCGTTGGAAGCGCATTTTATTGGTAGTCCTTTTCTTTTGTATGGAACATTTAGTATACAACATGGACCATTTCATTCTATTGAATCTATTTTTATAAATATTTGTCTATTGATGGAGATTCATCTCCATAGTCAAACCATGTTGTATTCGCATCTTTGGAAATTTCTTATCGGTTTTCCACCATGAATTTCTTGCACTGCTTTATGTTTTCCATCCAGTTCTCTACTAGTTGACTGGGGCTGGGGAATAACTATAACACAATGATTTTACCATCCATAGGCTTAAATTCATACACCATTTTACAAAGAGAACATGAAGGAATTTTCAGGGATGTAGGGTTATCATGTAGAACAATTCCTTTTATTTCAGAGATTGGAGTTCTTAAATTATATTTTGATTGCAGAATTTGTCTAACTCTTGAACGCGGGATAATGGGACTTCCGAATATGATTGTTGGTTAATTATTTTCATGTTTTGAAACAATAGAAAATTTAAAAAAAATTGTGCACATAGTCCTTATTCGTTTTTAGTCCCTTCCTTCCTACAGAGCAGCAGGGGATCAATGCACAACTTGATTCGCTAGTTATTTTAATTTATTCTAACAAAAAAACATAAATTCTTTCTGCAATAAATGAAAATAAATCCTAATGATCAATGATTTAAAATTTATGAGATCCTGATACTCGTTTTTTAGTGTCGACAAGAGAATTTATTAACATAAACATAAATTTACTGAACTAACATTACCTGCAAATAGTCCGAAAATGCTTCATTACCACGACGGGATTCTGTAAATTCTCGGCATGCCAAATCAATTATACTAAACGAAATCTCCAACGGGCCATTGGAACCATTGGCAGAAGCACTACGTGACCTAAAGTTCTCTTCAAATTTGACAATTAATGGATAACAGGAATTGGCAAGGAATGAGGACCACACAGTGCCAGGAAAAAGTATGGCTTCCAGGTTTTATGTTGGTTTGGAGACTCAGAAGGAGAAATTCGTTGTTCTGAATAGACTAGTGAGGAATTATGTTTTCCACCTTCACGTCGCATGGTACTATTCCTGCACAGACACGAGAGCTGTATATAAGTGGTAGCAACACCAACTTCAAAGAACGAATTTTTGAAATTAGACGCGAATTTAGTTTCATGAAGCAGCCTCTTCCCTCCCAGAACTTCAATTCGTACAGCTTGAGTTATTGCTAGAGCGTCCCAACATTTTATTACCACTTAGACAAATACTTACACCTTAGTGTGCCCATAGTTTTTCTCAAAGCTCCTGCTAGCCTGACACCTACTCCAACCCTCTGTCACGTTCACCCTTCTCTTCGATGTGCTCTAGCCTTCTCCCTTATGCTTTTGCTTCGGCATAGTGGCCGTGCGGTGCGTGGCCCACTCCCTTTGGTAGGGACTAAGCTGCCATGCAGCTTTTTCTTTTGTTTTTTAGTATAATTGTTCGTCCTCTACTATGCACCTTTTTAAATATTTGTTTAAAAGGTGCATAGTAGACGATAACATTAGAGGACAAAAAAGGTGCAGAGTAGAGGACGAAAAAGGTGCATAGTAGAGGATATTATAATTTATGTGTATATCTGAAAACCATACTTTATAGCACCATGATATCTCACTCTTGTCCTTGAGCACCATGATTTTCTTTATCTTAGAGGAAATAACTTACTCCTGGTTACATTAGTGGTCTTCCTTCATTCATTTTTCATAATCATCTTCATTGTAATGCAATTTTCTCTACATATTTTCTCACAACTCATTGTCTTTAAATTTTTCTTGAAAGTGTAGTAGATCCTTGGCATATTGTTGCAAATATTTCAAAAATCTCATCAATCAAACTCCTTCCACGATATGATGCACCTTGGGGCTTTACCCCTACTTTTAAACCTTGACATATGTGGTTGGATGATCTGTTTCCCCATACTCATGCTAGTCCTGAGTCTTTCTCTCTTAGATTACATTCCAATTGTCATTGAATCCATTAAAATTCTAAGCTATACAACATGAATTTTATCCAAATTAGATCTAGAAAATTTATGATTGTTCTTATAAGTCCAATTTGACATTTCATTGTTAATGTGTGACATGTCTCTTTGGAACCCGCATATCATCACAAATTACATAAGGGTGAGTACAAAAAGTTGAGGGACCTTTTAGATGAAATGGTAGATTCAAGAAACTCATTCAAGTTCCATAAAAGATAATTGATCCAAAGCAATCTTGACCCTAGAAAACGTAGTCCCAAGCCTGCCACAATAAAGCCCAAGTAGGATAGTTAAACTGTCATGTCCCCTCCCATCATACCAGTGCGATGGAGAGGATCGTGATGCTAAAACCGGGCAACCGAGCATCTAGCCCCATGAACTTATTAAATAAGCATTCACATAATATAAAAAGACATATGGAAATGTATACTTATAAGAAAACACAACATAAGTAATTTAAATTACACATCCATCATCCATTCAAGATATTCATCAAATAA
This sequence comes from Larix kaempferi, assembly GCA_027924585.1. NCBI lineage: Eukaryota > Viridiplantae > Streptophyta > Pinopsida > Pinales > Pinaceae > Larix > Larix kaempferi. Next base: position 1,106,840 of record BSBM01001162.1, read on the forward strand.
ATAATTGCAAAGTTAACACAAGAGAATACTTATCTTATAACAAAGTAGTCCCAAGCAACTGTCTATGCAACTGCAACGTTCCACCCAACCATAGGCCAATTGTGATCATCAATATCTCAACACACTGCCACCCCCGAGCTAGGCATGATCTCTACAAGGAAACAGGGAACAACAGACTCACACATATCCGAAAGATACACCAAATCAGCCAAGCCAAGCTACAGTTGGGTTTATCAGGCTGTTAGGCAATGGAAGGAAGAATTGCTAAGCTAGTGGGATCATCCATAGAGATATGGGCACCCTCTGCAAGATCTATCTAGCTTGGTCCCCACAATACCTACACACCTAGCACAAGGAAGTATTCCCTTCACTAATACATAGTCCCTCAGGCCATACCTTCCATTCTAGTGTTCTTCAATGTGTGCATAGAAGCGAAACCAGCCCTTTTGATACTCTTGAAAGGTTACCTCCTCACTAGGTTTATCAAGCCAATTCTAGTCCACTTCCACTCCTAATTCTTGCTCATAATTTCCAACCAACACAGGGATGCACCCCACAACAAAACACAAGTGCTGAAAAACGTGGGCAACCAAAACGAACTGGTAGATGGGGAATAAACCCTGGGAGAGCAATTCGTTTTTAGAAAACGCTTTTCTGCATTTCAGGGGCAAAAACGACCTCTATAAACCCCCAAAACGTGACTCCCTTTCTCCCAGCCACTGTGTAACACAAAAATGAGCTCCCAGCTATGGAAAAATGTAGGAAATTGGTAAAACAACGTGATCGGGAAAACCTAGCTAGCTCAGACTGCGTGAAAGAGGAAAGACTATGGGTTCAGAATCGCTTTGGGCACCATTTCGTGGATGTTTTCTTGCCCCATAAGAAAAAGTACGTTTTTCCAGGTTGATGGCTTGCCCATGCACGAAATTGGTTGCCATACCTCTTCATTCCCAAGGCATTAACTGCCTCAACCAATTTCTGGAAGAATTAAATGATTGGGTGCACAACCCAAAATGGGTAGTTGGTGGCTTATGGGTTTTCTCATTGACACATGGATTAACACCATTGGCTCAAGGGTTTGAATAATTTCCCCCCTATTCCTTGTAGAATCATGCCCTCATCTCTTTGTTGCATTGCATAGCCAGTTGTGGGTTTTTCATTAAAATTTGTATTTACATGATGTCTTAATTTACATTGTGCCTATCTAGCACAAGAACCACAGGCATCTATTTTTAATTGCCAATACATAAAATGCTAAATCAATGGTGGGGCCTTGGCCTTGAGCTCCTCACCATGATTAAATATCAATATTTACATCATTTACAATTTAATGCGAAGGGGGTCAAAATGGGGACGTGACATTCCCCTCCCCTTACATCAGCACTGTCCTCAGTGCTCATCAAAACTGAACAAAAATGGATATGCCACTCTCATTGCATCCTCTAGCTCCCATGTAGCCTCATCGGGACCATAGTGCTTCCATTGCACCTTTACCTGTCCGATGGCTCGGTTCCGGAGCAATGTTACCTTCTTGTCTAGGATGCGCAATGGATCGGTTTGGAACTCTCCCTCGGGTTCCACCTGGATCACATCCCAATTAATCACATGGTTAGGATCATGTACATATTTCTTAAGTAAAGAGACATGAAAAAAATTATGAGATTTAGTGATAGCAGGCAATGCAAGTCTATATGCAACTGGCCCTATTCTTTCAAGCACTTCAAATGGCCCACAATATCTAGGTGATAGCTTGGCACAAATCCCAAGCTTCAAGGAACTCTTCCTTGGCCCCACTCTAAGATACACATGATCCCCAACACTGAATTCCCTATGGATCCTATGCTTATCTGCATAGATTTTGTGTCTATCCTGGGCTGCTTTTAAAATTTGCCAGATCTTTGCAACCTCTTGTTCCATTTCCTTAAGCATTTCTGGCCCAAGTACAATTCTGTTCACTGGATTGTGCCAAGTCACTGGTGTCCTACACCTTCTGCCGTACAAAGCCTCATATGGACTCATTCCCAATGATTCTTGATTCCCATTATTATATGCAAACTCTACCAGGTGTAGATAATCCTCCCACTTGGATGGCTTGTCCATTACATACATGCGAAGCATGTCTTCAAGCACCTGATTTACTCTTTCTATTTTCCCGTCTGTTTGAGGATGGTACACGGTGCTAAAGTTCAACTGTGTACCCAAATCTGCAAAGAGACTTTTCCAAAAATTGGATGTGAACTTGATATCCCTGTCAGAAATGATTGCCTGAGGAAACCCATGTAATCTGAAAATTTTCTTCATGAAAATATTTGCAATGGCATCGGCTTTGTGTGTGGACTTAACCAATATGAGATGTGCTACCTTTGTTGATTTGTCCACCACAACCATGATGGAATCATGTTGTCTCATAGTCATTGGCAATCCTGTAATAAAATCCATGGAAATTATTTCCCATTTCCATTCTGGAATTGGCACTGGGTGCAATAAACCTGCGGGGTGTTGGTGTTCAACCTTCACCTGCTGACATTTCATGCACTTAGAAATGTATTCAGCGACATCCTTCTTCATCCCTGGCCAGAAATAATATTTTCTTGCTGTAGCAATTGTTTTCTGATATCCTAGGTTACCAGAGTATGGAGCTTTATGGATTTCATCCATAACAATCCTCCTCAAATCTGCCACATTGGGAATATAGACTCTATTTTTATAGGTAAGAAGTCCGTCTTCCTCCAAATGATAACCCTCATACTTCTTTCCAAGGTCTTGATGCTACAATTTGTCATTTATCTGCACGTACACTTCATCCTCAACAATATGGTTAACAATCTGCTGCTTCAAATCTGGTTGGCAAGTACTAAGTGCTGCCACATGCATTTCATGTACCTTCCTACTGAGTGCATCAGCCACCTTGTTTTCTTTCCCTTTTATGTGTTTGATTTCAAAATCAAATTCACACAAAAATTCCAGCCATCTAGCTTTCCTAGCATTTAAAGTTGGCTGGTCAAACAAGTATTTTAGACCACAATGGTTTGTCCTTAACTCAAATTTTCTTCCCATTAAGTAATGCCTCCACATCTTTAAAGCATGTACTATGGCTGCAAGTTCTATATCATGAGTAGCATAGTTCTTCTCATGCTCCTTCAACTTTCTTGACTCATAGCATATCACGTGGTTGTCTTGCATAAGAACTCCTCCAAGTCCTTGATTGCATGCATCGGTACATACCACAAAGTCTTTTTCTGGGTTTGCAATTTTCAAAATTGGTGCACTTGTAAGAAGATTCTTCAACCATTGAAAACTTTCCTCACATCTTGGTGGCCATTCAAACTTTATACCCTTCATTTGCAAAGAAGTGATCGGATTTGCAACCTTGGAGAATCCTTTGATAAACCTCCTGTAGTAACCAGCAAGGCCCATAAAAGATCTCACATCAGTCACATTCCTTGGAGTTGGCCAATTCATAATGGCTTCAATCTTCTCAGGGTCTACAGATATTCATTCGTCAGAGATGATGTGACCCAAATAATGAATTCTATATTTATAAAAGTCACATTTACTCAACTTTGCATACAGCTTATGCTCCCTTAGTAATTGCATTGTCATTCTCAAATGTTCTTCATTCTCTTCTTCATTCTTAGAATAGATGAGAATGTCGTCTAGGAATATAAGAACAAACTTTTCCAAATACTTGCTAAAAACATTATTCATGAGACACATGAATGTAGCTAGTGCATTTGTGAGACCGAATGGTACCACTACAAACTCATAGTGTCCATACCTTGTTCTAAAGGTTGTCTTATGAATATCTTCTTCTTTGATTCTTACCTGATGGTAACCAGACCTCAAGTCAATCTTTGAAAATACCTTTGCTCCTCTCATTTGGTCAAAAAGGTCATCAATTCGGGGCAATGGGTATTTGTTCTTCACAGTGACTTTGTTCAACTGGCTGTAGTCAATACATAATCTGAGTGTTCCATCTTTCTTTTTCACAAATAGAACAGGTGCTCCCCACAGGGACACACTTGGCCTAATATCTTTCTTTTCTAGCAACTCTTGTAATTTCATTTTCAATTCTAGCAATTCCGGTGTACTCATCCTATAGGGTGTCTTAGACACTGGTGCCGCTCCTAGCACAAGTTCAATTGTAAAGTTAATGTCTCTCTTTGGAGGGAGCCCTAGAATCTCATCAGGAAAAACATCCTTGAATTCTCGCAATACATGATAGTCCTCCAATTTAAGAGTTTCATTCTCTACTGCCTCTAAAATGTGGGCTGCATACAATTGACATCCCTTTCTACAGAACTTCTTAAGATGCATGGCTGTACCCTGTCTAACAGAAGTCACCTTTGGAATTCCTTTTACGACCCTCGGGTTTCCTTCTTCGTCCATGCATTCAAATGTCTTATTGTAGCAGTCAAGTTTAACCCTGTGTGCTTCTAACGAATCCATTCCAGTGAGAATATCATAGGAACCCAGTGGTAAAATATTCAGATTTGCATAAGTGAATAGCCCATCCATCTCTAATGGACATTTCTCTACAATTTCACTAACTTTTCTCTTGGTTCCAGTGGCTAGTTGAACTAACCATGATTTACTATGCTTTAATTTCTTAAAAGCACAAATCTCAACAATTCTAGGAGTGACATAACTGTGAGTAGATCCAGGATCAATCAAAATAGAAACAGATTTCTTAGCAATCTTACCTTCAACTTCAACCACATTTGATTGATGATTTGCCTGGAGGTCTTCTACTACTGCATAGATTCTAGGGATTGTCCTTGCCACTTGACCCACAGTTTCAACTCCTTGGATGTTGTGACCTTGATTTGGATTCCCATTTCGACGTGGACAGTTCCTAAGCATGTGCTCCCCTCCACAACCCCAAAATTGAAGTGGTTCTCTTGGCTCCTTTGGATCTCTTGGCTTGTCTCCCATCATCCTAGTTGGCTTAGTCACAACCTGTGATGGTTGCCTTTGTTGATTCTTCAATTGAGGAGGCTTGAACCCCTTCTTCCTTTGATCAAACTTTTTGTTTTTCCTATCCTTCCATGCCTTATGGAATTCTGGTTTGCTCCTGTTTTGATCAAAGCAATACTTGGCCTTTCTTATGGCCTCCTCTAGAGTTCGAGGTTCATCGAACTCAATTCTATCTTTATATGACTGGGGAAGTCCACTTAGGAAAAGCTAAATTTTCACCTTATCATCTCGAATGTACTTGACATATCTTACCAACTCCAAGAATTTGTTTGCATAATCTTCCATGGTCAATTGTCCCAATCTCAGCTCATGGAACTCTTTGATCTTATCATCATAGTACCTATCAGAGAGGTACTTCTGCTTGAAGTATTTCTTGAACTGCTTCCACACAATCTTCCTTTCATTGATCTTCTTGACTTGCCTGATGTGTTCCCACCATATAGATGCTCTTCCATTCAAGTTGAAGATGGCTACCCTTGCCTTCATATTTCCCCAGTAGTCTTGGACTTGGAAGTACTTTCTCATCCCAAGAAGCCAAGCTTTAGCTTCTTGACCAGACTTTATCTCTCCATCAAATGTAGGAGGTTTCGCTTCTTAAATTCCCCATGTGAATTGTTCTTGTAGTGCTTCTTCCTCTTACTCCTGCGAGATGAAGAGCTTGAACCCTCAATGGATTCTTCAGAGTCAGATGATTCATTAGAAGATATTTCTAGAGTATATGTTATGTCTGTAGAAACTCTTCTTGAGCTACTGGCCCTCTTACGGGAATTCCTTCTAGAACTACTCCCACCCCTTTCTGGATTTGATGTCTGATGCCCAGAGTTTATTTTCCTTTGGATGTCTACCAAACTCTACAGCATGGATGCGTTCAATTGATCTTGTCTGTGTAGTAATGGGATGAGGGTATAAATATATCTCCCTCTCCTTGGTATCCCACTCTCTTCGAAAGTTATACTGGTCAACTTATGCTTCCTGTTGCTACCCGGCCTCGCAACTCTCACGTCTCTGTTTCACATATAACATCAATTAGTCTCATCAAAATACATATAAAAGCACTATATGAGAATTATATGTACTAAAATCAAAATTTAATTTAAAAAAAAAAAGTTGACTCAAGGTGCATCAATATAAAACTAATGTAGCACCCACACTGTGCTTTTACTTTTTAAGCATCGTCTTCGGTGCGCTAAACTAACACAATGCACCACTGATATATTTCTATAAATTTAAAATTTTATTATCAAGTAGATGCACTATAATATACATGCATCGGTGCATTTTCAAATTTGCATTCATGGGGCACCTATGGCACATCAGAGCACTGCACACCGATGCACTTATGTGCACTAAGATCACCGTTGAATTATGATTTTTTATGATAGAATAAATTTTGAATGTGTAGGAATTGGTGCTTCACTTACACGTAAGTGCACTGTAAATGATGCACTTACTATATCTAAAAGCACTGCAATTTATTTCATTTTATAATTGATAAGTAATGTGTCAATGACGTGCCTACAACACGTCAAAGCACTGAATACCGATGCGCTAATGCAAAATAGGAGCACCGCTGAATTATGATTTTTTAGTTACTGCAAAATTTTGAAATTGCAGTTGTCGGTGCATTTATACCTTGTCAACACATTGGTTTATGTGCATTGACGCGATGTAAAAGCACCAAGGTTTATTTAATTTATGGATGATGGGGAATGTGTTCACAGTGCTCCTACTGAATGTCATAGCATCGAGCACTAGTGCACTGACATGCACTAGACGCACCGTATACTTTGTTTTTCACTTTTTCTTGTTAATATTTACCGATGTGTTCGGTACACATAAGAGCACTGTAATATCAATGTGCTTACATGTAATTAACACACCAGTTATTAGTTTTAATTTTTAAAATACAGTTTATGTTATGGTGGTGCGTTATGAAAGTGTAGCACACAGGTTTTGTAGTGCGTTCAAACTGTTTAGCCTACACTGCAAACGATGTGCCTTGTAACAATTTACAGAGTGCACTGAGTTCTGGTGCCATCCGAATAACTCAAATTCACGGCACAATTTTAAAAAAATGATTAAAAAAATGGCAAATTATTGCTTAATTTCAAAAATTAATCCTTTAAGAAATTAAATTATCAAGTAAGAATTAATTTACTTGTTGAACCACATGTCGGGGAGGCATCTTGGCTATGTATGGAGAATTTAAATTTTTGACCATTGTTTGGAAAAATTCAAACTCAAGTCAACAACCAATAAGAACGTGCAATGGTCAACAGTAGGTGGCAGAGCGTCCAGGTGGGTTATGAACAACACCGGTGCAGATGGTTCAAATACATTGTGGAGGGGTAAAAATGAGTTTGATGACGCGGTATTTTTTTTTTATAAAACCCTATTCGGGTGCGCCTGACGGTGGGATGCATTGGTGCAGTGTATGTAAGCCGCACCACCTTCAGTTTTTTAAATCAAATTTAATGTTTTTTTATTTTTTTTATTTTTAACAGATACAAACGAGTGCATTGGGTGGTATTACACGCACCAATTCTTTTAAGAGTAATTAACGATCCATGTTTAGGGTTTTACTAAAATATAACATCTTTTTTAATAAAATAACCTGGTGTGTTCGTTTATATTGGACGCACCGGGATGTGGTTATTACGTAACACACCGGGTCACAGTTTTTTAGATAACATAATAATTTTATTTTTATTTTTTAATAAAATATGATATGGTGCATTCTTCAAAGCGTAATGGGACGGTGCATTAGGTTTCACAAGACCCACCACGACAACTAATTTTTAATAAAATATAGTACAGTTTGTTCTTTGAAACATAACACATCGGTGTGTTAAGTTTCCAAAAACGCATCGCGATGGTTTTAGAAAATTGTTGCACATCTCGCATAAATTATTTTTTCATTGATCTTTTTTTCGTAGTGTGACATGTTTTTTTTTGCAGTCCTGGTGCGTGTTGTTTGGAGACGCACTGGTGTGTGTGGTTTAGAAACGCACCTAAGAAAAAACATTAGCTACAACCTTTGGTCGCACACCTCCACTAGTGAGATCTGCTATAAATAGATATTTGAGCTCTTTTCAGAGGAGAATCCGCTATAACCTCCATTTAAGGGTCTTTTCCTTGGAGTGATGTATTACACCTTATTTAAAATTAAGGTACAACTAGTACCATACAATGGGATTTAAAATTTAATTTAGATTGCAATATATGAGAATTTGCTTGTTAAATTAGATCTATTTACTTTGTTACTTGGTTCAGGGGCATGTTGTCTCCATGTGATGTGTTGGGTAGTCAACCTCATCTGTTGTTAGTGGGAACTGGCTTTGCCTTTGGATATTTAGTGGTAAGTCGATGTTGGTCACCAAGGTGTATAGTTGGATTTGATTTTTCCTTTGGCATATGTATTGTCTAATAGTTTTGATATTGCATGGATTTGCACAAATAGTGAAAGAAAAAACAAATATGTGGCCTTTGACCTATTACATAGTTGTTAATTGCAATAATACTAATTACATTAGTCTTGACTTGTTTTGATGAGAGTATAGGCTAATAATTATATTTTTATAGTCATCTACTTCAAAATGCATACCTCAATCTATGTCTCTTATAGATGATTTGTGTGGGCAATTGATTTTGGCACATTTATGTGATGAGCAAAAGGGCTTAAAAATTGGAATGTGCATGTTATATTTCCAAAAACTTGCATTGTTAACTTCAGGATTAGTCTTATGTCCAACAATAAACCCAACACTTTGCTAGCTATGAAAAATGGTTTTCCTTGGCTTCTTTGGACATTGCTTTTTTTTGTTTTCTAATTTTATTATTTTAATGAGTTTGTTATTTGTATAGTTGTTATTATTCCTTCCTCTTGCAATTGCAAATTCTCTTCCCGCAAAACGTTTTGGTGGTTATATCTATGTGGTAAAAGTTATTTTTAATTTATAAAAACAATTTTCTGATTAAAATAATTAATTTTCCGAGAAAAGAATTTGTAGGGTTAGTGAGACACTTGAGCTTATTATTGAGGATGTTAATTTCTGCAAAACTCCCCCCATTTATGAGCAATTGATGCTTCTTGGTTTATGTGTTTTTAGTATATCCAAATCCACATCTCTATTTCAATAGACATCAAAACTTGAAGATATGTTTGGCATTTTATTTGTGGCATAATTATACATCTATCCTCCATCACCTTTAATTTATTGATTCATTGGTTGCAGTTATTCTTTACATGCACTTTTCCACTAGTGTCATTAATGATATTACAATTGCTTTATCTATTTAGTGCTTAGGAAGGAAGCTTGATAAGGTATAGTCTAGGTCACTTTTGTGCCAGGTGGAATGCTTTTTTTATTGTATTGAAGCTACTTTTTGCTCTAATTTAGAAGCAAATTGTCCTCAACCATATTTTATGGAGTCTAATGTCATAAGCAGCACAAGAATGGTACACTACATGATTAGAACACTTACCAAATGATGGAGGCACTTTTCCATTGGTGTCATTAATGAGATAACAATTGTTTTATCTATTCAGTGCTTACGAAGGAAGCTTGATAAGGTATAGTCCAAACATCTTTTGTGCCAGGTGGAATGCTTTTTTTATTGTATTGAAACTACTTTTTGTTCTAATTTGGTATACCAATATAGAATCAAATTGTCCTCAACCATGTTTTATGGAGTCTAATGTCATAAGCAACTCAAGAATGGTACACAAGAAGTTCTATCGCATATTTATAGATATTTTATTTGGGATAAAATACCCTCATTGCAGTGACTAGGCAGTGTTGGCTGAGATGGCCCGGCTTGAAGCAACTTCGGAAAGAGTTTTGCCATATTTATGCTGCTTTGGTTTCAAAATATTTGTATTGTAAAAGTTAAGAGCAAGAAATAGATCCTTTATTTATAAAACCATTAAATTTTCCAAAAATGATTAGAACACATACCAAATGCTGGAGTAACTAAGTGCCATTTGTTTCTTACTGGAAAGCTGTCGGAGTTAGCAGTAGTAAACTCTTGAGATTTTGTTCAACAGAATGTGGAAAAATATTTTACTTCTGGTGTTGCATTGCATAATTGCATTAATCCATGACATCAATTTTGGTATAAGTCTTTTAGCTATCTGTCTTTGAATCTAGTCTTTTGTCGATTTACTAGTCTCTCTCGAGATTTTATTTGTTTTAAAGTAATAACACCTTCATTATATCATTTATTAGCACAGAAAAAATATCATTTAGGAGAATAAAATCTAGGTGGGGAGGATAAATTCACAACTTTAGAGTCTACATACTTCTCCCTTCTTTACAAAACACCTATTCGATTTTAGTTTTCCTTTTCATCCATTTCACCAACCAACCTATCTAGTTATCATTGCAGCTTATTGAGGAAATTGCTAATATAAATTATTGAAAAACATGTACATTTACCACTACCTTCCTTTCTCTTTGGCATTTATTGACGCAAGTCTCCTTATCATAACAAGGTTCTTGCTCAACATTACACACGACACGACCACAATGCTCACACAAACAAGGTGTAAAATAGGATGCCAGAAGTGGCTTATATTACTTCAACCAATCGGTTACAATGCAGAATAACTGTAAATACAATTGACTAACTACTTTTCGGCCGCAGCTGTTACAATATAGAAGTAACTATTGTGTGATCTCTCAGTGTGTCGACCTCACCCTCTCCTGGTTCACTGTGGAACTTTGAGCTATGGCTCGATCTTCTCTATGTTCGGAAGCTATGTGACTGTTCTCTCCAATCTACAGAACTTCTCCCCGAACTCTGCTCTGCAACTACTTAACTCTCCAAAAGGCCAAGTCGTCCCCCAACTGATCCAAACTCCCTGGTCTTCTACTTTGTTGTTGCCGTGGTTCTCGAGACATGCATCCTCTGTCAGCCGATCATGCCATGATCCTGCGGACCTGCAATTGTTAGTGCCCCTGCCATGCTGCATAGCCTTTGCCTGTGACGACATCTGTCATGTCTTCACCCAAATGCAATAAATGCCACTAACTTCCTTAGCAACCCCGAACTGTTACCAAGTACTCTCCTTGACTTCTACGCTTCCCTCTGACAAGCTACAGTAAACCATCTCGTTAGCCATACCATCCTCCGTCAGCTTCGTCTCTGCACTTAGGCTTCGCCATTCTGCCCCATCCTCCTTGCTTGGCTCATGCCCAACCTGTCACTGTCGTGGTCTGACAATGTGTCGACCTTCCTACGACTCTACAGCAACTTATCGCCTATCGACATTCGCATGTCTCCTATCGACATTCGCATGTCGACTATCGACATTGACATGTCAACTCTTGACATCTTCACTCCTGTCGACTGCTTCGACAGTTCTCTACTCGACTTATTGACTTCCACATGTCAATCTGCTTCATGCACCAGTGGTCATCGGCACTCCCTCTAGTTGGCTCCCTCATGTTGACTAACTTTGACTAATCTTCCTAGGCTCCGATGCCCCTGCATCAGACTTCCTAGGTGAAAAATAACTCGACTGCTCCATTAGTCTCCTGAACTCTTCTTCAGAAATCCATGTCGCCTCCTGCAACTCATCGTCCTTCCATCACACCAAGTATTCTTTCCTTAGAGAACTACGCGTACGCCCTACTTCGCGTTCCTCTATTACTTCTGTGATCTCATCCTTTTGTCAAACTGGAATCTGCATTATCCAGTCGATGTTCGACTCTTCTATGCTTCCGCTGCTTGAACCTTCTTCGAACTTGTACATATATGAGACATTGAACATTGGTGAAATTCTCAAGTCATTCGGCAGCTCCAACACATAACCATTGTCCGAAATTTTCTTTAGAATCTTACATGGTGCAATCTTCTTCAACTTCAGCTTGTTATATGTTCCTGTCAGAAATCTCTCCTTCTGCAAATGTTCATAGACCAAGTCTCCTTCACTGAACGACTATAGTCTCTTCTTCTTGTTGGCTCTCAACTTGTATGCCGCGTTGCTCTTCTCTATGTGCTTTCACACATCTTCATGAAATTATTTCATGTACTCTGCGAATGATTCTGCATTCGCACTTTTCCTACTTTCTGTCGGCAACTCGACCAAATCCACCACTCCATGTGGGCTTCTTCCCTGAACAATCTGGAATGGGCTCAAAACTATCAACCGATTCACAGAATTGTTGTATACGAACTTCGCTTGCGCCAACATGTTCTCCCACTGCTTGGGTCTGTCGACCGTTAAACATCTCAGAAGGTTTCCCAAACTTCTGTTCACCACCTCGGTCTGTTCATCTGTCTGCGGATGATATGCCGAACTAAACTGCAACTTCATGTCCAGTTTCTTCCATAGGGTTCTCTAGAAATGCCCATAAACTTGGTATCTCTGTCCGATGTGATACTCTTCAGCAACCCATACAATCTGACTACTTCCTTGAAGAATAGTACAGCAATGCTTGTGGCATCACTTGTCTTCCGACACGGAATACAGTGTGCCTTTTTTGAAAATATGTCGACTACAACACATATTGAGTCGCTTCCCCGCTGTGTCTTCGGCAATCCTAGCACAAAATCCATGCTCAGGTGCTCCCATGGGGTAATCGGTACCGGAAACGGTGTATACAACCCCACGTTCTAACTTCTTCCTTTCGCCAACTAACAAAATCTACAATGTCAAATCCACTTTTCGACATTTGTCACCATCCCTGGCCAATAATACTTCTCTTCGACCAATGCCTTGGTCTTGTCGATGCCAAAATGACCTGCTAATCTTCCTCTATGCAACTCTCAAATTAGTTTCTCTCGCACTAATCCTCTGGGAATACACAATTGTTGTCCCTTGAATAGGTATCCCTCTTGGATGAAATAATCCAAGTATGGAGTTCTGTCGACACTCCGAGGTCTGCGACAAGCTTCCCATGCTTTTGCAAAATCCTCATTGGTCGCATACTCTGTCTTCACAGACTCTATTCCCATTTCCTGAACTATCACCGTGTTAAGCAATGCAACTCTTCTACTCAGCGCGTCAGCAACCTTATTAGATTTCCCCAACCTATGTCAGAACATGAACGTATATCCCTGTAGGAACTCGAACCATTTTATGTGTCGTTGATTTAACTTCGACTAAGTGTTCAGATACCTCAGCGGTTGGTGATCTGTGTACAACACAAATTCCTTAGGAAACAAATAATGCCTCCACTTCTTCAATGATTCGACAATAGGATAGAATTCCTGGTCGTAGACTGAATATTTTCGCTTCGCATCATCCAATTTTTCACTGAAGAATGCAATTGGTTGGCCCTCCTGGCTCAACACTGCTCCAATTGCTATTCCGCTTACGTCGCAATCGACCTGGAAAACTTTATCGAAATCTGGGAGTGCCAACACTGGGCTCTTAGTGACCTTTTCCTTCAACTTGTCGAAAGCTCGCTGGGTTACTTCATGTCCACTTGAACTCCCCTTTTCGCATCCACTCTGTCAAAGGTGCGCAAATCCGAGTGAATCCCTTGATGAACTTCTTGTATAAAGTGGCAAGTCCATGGAAACTTCTCACTCCAGTTGTGCTTGTCATTTTAGGCCAATCCAATATCACCTTCACCTTTTCTAGGGCCATCACCAACCCTTTACCTGAGATTACGAATCCCAAGTATACCAGTTCTTCCTTCATGAAGAAACACTTTTGTGGTTTCACCATCAGCTTCTCTTCCTGCAACTTCTACAATACCTGTCGAATGTACCCCAAGTGTTTGGCCTTGGTTCGACTGAAAATCAGAATTTCGTCTAGATAGACTACGACAAACTTTCCCAAGAATGGTTTCAGTACTTCATTCATCAATAACATGAATGTATTGGGTGCATTAGTCAAGCCAAATGGCATGACTAACCACTCATACAGCCCTTCCTTCATCTTAAATGTTGTCTTTTATTTGTCTCCTCCTCTAACCCGAATCTAGTGATAACCGCTCTTCAGGTCTATCTTCGTAAAGTAGTTTTCTCCACTCAAACAATCCATCAAGTCGTCCATTCTCGGAAATGGAAACCGATACTTGATCATGATTTTTTTGATAGCTCTAGAGTTTGTACACATCCTCCATTCTCCACCTTTCTTTTGCGCTAATACGGCTAGTGCAACACACGGACTCAAACTCTCTCTGATCAACCCTCTGTCCAACAACTCCTGGACCTGTCGATTGAGTTCCTGACCTTCTGTCAGACTCATCCTATGCGGTGCCTTGTTTGGAAAACTCGACCTTGGACTCAAGTCGATCTGATGGGGTATGCTCCTTGTCGGCGGAAATCCCATTGGTGTCTCATCGACCACTATGCTCTGAAACTCCTTGAGCATCTTTCTGACATGGACCGGAATCTTCTCCACTATCGCACTGTCGAAACATGGTCCTTTTGGAATGATAGCATAACACCCCAAATGCTTTTCCTCCTCCACAAGGAATTCTTTCGCTGAACACATCAGCATGCGCTCCTCCGGTTTCGGCTTAAGATTCCTCTTCATGCCATTTTTCCACACTATGACTGTGTTGGCTCGACCATCATAGATCATTTTCCTATCATATTGCCATGGTCTTCCTAACAACAGATGGCATACATCCATTGGGATTACGTCGCAAAGTACGCTGTCCTCTAACTTTCCAACCTTGAAGTTAATCAGGCACTGTCTGGTCACCTTCACATGGTGCCCTTTATGCAACCATGAGATCTTGTATGGGTGGGGATGTTCTCGAAACTTCAACCCGATCTTGTCGATGACCTTTGATGACACAATATTCTCAGTGATTCCACCATCAACTATGGTCTTCCAACGCCATTCGCCGATTTGCACCTTCGTTAGAAAGATCGCCTTTTGTTGTGCCGACTCTTTCTCGTTGTGTTTGTCTTCTTGAACCAATGTTCTGCTGGTCGTCAGACTTCGATTCCTTCTTTTCTCCTCTCTACTGCTGTCGGATGCCGACTCTTCCCTCTCGTCGAATTGCTCATCTCTTCGACATCTGGGCTTTGACTCCTCTGCAGCATGTAGGTTCTCTGGGAATTCAATGCCTTGTGTCCCACTCTACGACACTTGTAACAGATTATGGTTGGTCTGTCAGCTCCCTTTCTGTCGGATGGACCACCTAGACCATATGCACCTCAACCGCGGTTCTCATGACCATCGCGTTAGTTTTCTTACGCTTTCTCCCTTGTCGATGTCCTTTCCGCATGTCGACTATCTTCGACAGTTTTCCCCATGTAACCGCTACTTTGGCCTTTCACGGAAATAGTTCTCGCACCCTGACCAGTCGTCCTTCCTCTGGTCACTACGGATTTTCTCGACAATTTATCTTCTGCCTTCAAAGCTAACTGGTAGGCTTCGTCCACTACTCTGAATCTTGACATGCTCAATTCATCCTGAATGGCATATTTCAAGCTGTTCACATACCTAGCGACAGCTTCTTCTCCTTCATCGGTCTGGCCCGACCTTATCGACAATCTATAGAACTCTTCCGTGTATTCCTTCACAGTCATCTCCTTTTGTCAAAATTTCTGCAACTTCCTGAACAAGGAAATTACATAGTCATTTGGCAAGAACTTTTCTTTTAGCTTGGCGACCATCCTGTCCCAAGACTTTATTTTCTCCTTACCCTTCTTGACTCTGTCATCCTGCACATTGTCCTACCACAATGAGGCATGACCCTTCAACCTCAGACATGCAGTCTTAACCCTTTTAGGATCCTCAATCTACTCTATGTCGAAGTATTTCTCCATCTCTTTGAACCAGTCGATCAAGTCTTCTGGATCCATACTTCCTAAGTAGGTACGAACGTCTATCTTTGCCCGACCTCTCATATCCGTCAGAAGCTTGATGAGTTTTTCTTCTGGTTCATCTTCTCCTGCTTCCCGTGGTTCCACTTCTTCGACTTCCTCATCGTTGTGTTCTGACACATCAGAAATACAACCATGCCTTTGGCTTTCTTTGATCGCTGTGACTTCACTGGTGAAAGTTCGCATTGTTCTGATGCACTCGTCGAACATCTCATGATCAATTGTGACTGCTGCGCCATGTGCTCTTCGTCCTCGGACATTAACACCTCTATGAGCCACTTTCAACCTCTGTTGAAACTTCCACTCGCCCAATCGCAACCGGACTTCAGCAAGTCGTGCTCAACTCTACCCAACCTCAGTTGGAGTTGTTCAACGCACTTGCAGGCTTAATACCACTGGCGTTCTTCTGCGCACAGGGATTCACTTCCTGCTCTGATATAGCTATCCTTCGGCTCTCAGGATACTATAGCTCTGATACCAACTGACGCAAGTTGCCTTATCGCAACAAGGTTCTTTCTTAACATTACACACGACACAACCACAATGCTCACACAAACAAGGTGTAAAACAGGATGCCAGAAGTGGCTTATATTACTTCAACCAATCAGTTACAATGCGGAATAACTGTAAATACAATTGATTAAATACTCGTCGGTCACAGCCGTTACAATACATAAGTAACGGTGGTGTGCTCTCTCAGTGTGTCGACCTTACCCTCTCCTGGTTCACTGTGGAACTCTGAGCTATGGCTCGATCTTCTCTATGTTCGGAAGTTGTGTGACTGTTCTCTCCAATCTACAGAACTTCTCCCCGAACTCTGCTCTGCAACTACTTGAGTCTCCAAAAGGCCAAGTCATCCCCCAACTGATCCAAACTCCCTTGTCTTCTACTCTGCTACTACTGCGGTTCCCGAGACACGCATCCTCTTTCAGCCGATCCTTCCATGATCCTGCAGACCTGCAAGTGTCAGTGCCCCTGCCGTGCTGCACAACCTCTTCCTATGAAAGCATCTATCATGTCTTCACCCACCTGCAAAAACTGCCATTAACTTCCTTAACAACCCCAAACTGTTGCCAAGTACTCTCCTTGACTTCTACGCTTCCCTCTGACAATCTATAGTAAACCATCCCATCGGCCATACCGTCCTCCATTAACTTCGTCTCTACACTTAGGCTTCGCCATTCTGCCCCGTCGTCCTCACTTGGCTCATGCCCAACCTGTCGTTGTCGTGGTCTGACAACATGTCAACCTTCCAATGACTCTGTGGCAACTTGTCGCCTATTAACTTTCGCATGTCGACTATCGACCATCGTCTGTCGACATTGACATGTCGACTCTTGACTTCTTCACTCTTGTCGACTGCTTCGACAATTCTCTGCTCGACTTATTGACTTCGACAAGTCAATCTGCTTCACGCACCAGCAATCGTCGGCACTCCCTTTGGTCGGCTCCCTCATGTCGACTAACTTCGATTGATCTCCCTAGGCTCTGATGCCCTTGCATCATTTACACTTCACACTCCCCTAGCCTCTAGGCATTGATGGA
The DNA here is from genome assembly GCA_027924585.1 of Larix kaempferi. Classification (NCBI taxonomy): domain Eukaryota; kingdom Viridiplantae; phylum Streptophyta; class Pinopsida; order Pinales; family Pinaceae; genus Larix; species Larix kaempferi. The sequence continues at coordinate 1,124,162 of BSBM01001162.1, forward strand.
ATTTGACGAGCAAAATGAACGTCATGGAGCATTTTGATCGTCAAATACGGTTAAAAATTTTCGTTAACTGTCTTTTGTGAAGGGTAAATTTATCATTTAAATGTATTTTTGAAGGGCAATAAAATTTCTAAAACGTCATTATATGAACTATTATTTTTGAAGGGTAACAAAATTTATAAAACGTCATTATTTTACTAGTAATATTATTAATATATTTGATCTTATATAAAATTATATTTTTCAAATTAGAATTTCCAACTATACTTTCACTTAATAAATAGAAAAATATATTAAATTAGTATCATTTCTATTCCTTTCCATTGCAAGTTGCATTGATTTTTCATAGAGAAAGAAAAAACTCATTTAACTCAATGATTTTTCCATTATTTTTTTTATTTTTCTATTATTGCAATGAGCATCTACATACTACAAATTTCAGTGCTCAATGATCATTGATTAGATTAATATTCTACAAGCCTACATCAACTAAATGACTTGGGAGTTGGGAGTTTGAAGTTGGAAAGCATTATCAAAGATAATTCTTGCACGATCTTTTGGCATTATATTTAGTGATAAGTTTAGATTCAAATATTTGTTTGAAATCTACAATTTTGAAGAAATGTTATAAATTTTTTGATAATTTTAAATAGCTATATGTAGTCTGAATTATTTATGTTGACATGATATTTAGTGGTTTATCTCATAATTTTAGTGATTTTAGTAATGTATATAGATTTATATGTTTGAAATTGAAATGAAAATCTTATATATTTCTATTATGATTCAATTTCAATGAGAAATGCAAGCAAATAGTAAATAAAGTGTTAAAAGACATACAATCTTGAATATACATAAAAAAAAAAAAACTAGAACACAAAGCTATATTTTGCAGAGTCCTACATTTATCATTATATATAACAATCTATGATAATAATCTGATTTAGAGACACTTGCAAGTGTGAGTATGCATACGCCTTCATATGAGTCAATCCACGAGGCGGCTGTCTGCTAACTACGAGTCTGATATTATTTTCGTATAAGCCAATCCACGAGGACTGGCTAGTCTGAATTTCAGTTGATTTCAAACGAAATTAATTGTGAAAATGACTTGTTCGGCTTATATGGATGGGAGGACGAACCGCCAGAAAATCGCCAGAAAGAAGAGTCGGTCCTTTCATGTGAGGGAATCACTTCATGATGGATCCAATTAAGGAACTAGGTGGAGCAATACCGTGTAACAGTTAACTTTTGAAAATAATCATATATAATTAGTTAATTATCAAAATCAATTTTCATTATTTAATTGTTAAAATTATTTTCTTTTCATAAACCAGGTTAGAATTTGCACATACCCTTTGCATATCAACAACGGGAAAGCAAGTGATCCATAGATATGATTTGAGGCTAGTGACTTCACAAAGGAAAAGCTAACACAGTACATATGTGCGAGTGTAGACTTGGAGTATATAAAATTGTTTTCTGAATTTAGTATTTTTTTTTTTTAAGTTTAAAGTCAAATGCATATACATAAAAATTTAGCATTGTTATTATTTTAATTTAGTATTTAGGTTAAACTTCAAAGTCAAATGGTATGTTATTTTAGTTTTCTATATTGGTATTATACATGATTTATTGTATATTCCAATGTAGGATGAACAAATGTCATAGCAAATGGTAAATTACATTGATGGATCCCTTGAAAGTTGCAAACAACTTACAAGGAATTATGTGCAGGCATTGGCATCCAAATATGTTAAAATTATGGCAATCAATACGTGTCATACCAATCAGCATTGTTGTATGTGAAAGAGGGTTTTTAAAGCAAAATGTGATTAAAGATATCAGAAGAACAAATTGTCAATAAACAGGCTTAATGCATTAATGTTTATATCATTAACACGTCTAGACATATGAGAAGTGGAGTGGCAAAGAGTTTATGAGATTTGGCATAGTGCAAAAGAAATGAGAATTCATGATATTAGCTAAAAATATCAAATTATGTATTTGCTCCATTTTATGATATCAATTTTGCCAAAAAAAAAATTATGTGATATTTATTTTCTTTTTATATGCACTATTGCGTGAAATTAAAGAACCATTTTATGTTTATTTATGCTTTATTATGAAGTGTATTCAGATTTTTTTGTGTTTAAGCTATATTTTTATATAATATTAATTTAGTACATAACTGATATATAAAATGAATAGAAATCAAGTTAATGGATCATAATAGATATGAATATTGATCATTTTAATTTAATGTAAAATGTCAAAAAAATAAATATTATTTTGAAAAAAAATTAACAAAATTCAATTATTGAAGAGTAAAATTTTTAGAAAAAATTTATTGATTAAAGATAAAAATTTAAACAAAATGTTTTACTATGAATTCCAACACTAAAAATGTCAAAAAATAATAAAAAAATGTCAAAAAATAATAAATCCACTGGTAGAGTGAAAACCAAATTCCAACACTACCTCTAGGGGACCAAACTGCACAAGGGCAACTTCAACTATAATCGAATGGAAAGTACCTGAATCAGTAGTGTTCAGTCCGCTTGGGCGCCTTCACTCTTTTCTCCCCTATTAATCTCTCCGTCCACCATTGTATAACCGTGTTCAGACGAGTCACCGAGGCTTCAAGTTTTCAGCGGTCAATATGCGTACGGAGAATACATATGAAAAATAAATTAAGCTGCTCAAATTTTAGACGAATTAAACAGAGATTAATTAGGATCGCTTTCAATTTATAAACCTGAAGTCAAATCTGCGTACAATTTGGCAGGGGGGGTAATTTGGTTGAGCTATCGCTGTATAACTGCGTACAATTTGGCAGGGGGGCTTTGCTTGAGCTATCGCTTTATAACTGCCAGGTTCTTTTGGGAATTTAACATATTCTGAACATTTCAAGGTCTAGTAATCTACCAAGAGTCTGTGAACTTCATATTCAGGCTGCTCACTCTTGGCAAGAAATATGTGACTGATAGAGGACCCAGGACAACTGCCCAGGAGAGTTATTCAGGCTGCTCACTCTTGGCAAGAAATATGTGACTGATAGAGGACCCAGGACAACTGCCCAGGCGAGTTAATATCTGATCCATCTATGCATATCTTTTTTTTTCTACCCTTACCCTTAACCCTAGTATCCCTAGTATCCATTATGTAGAAAAGTGGGCCACACAACACTCCTCTTGGAAATAGTATATCTCATATTGAATATGAAGCCTTAAAACATTATACTCTATACAAAATCAAGTTTCACAAATTGATAAAAACCAGCTTTACATCATGATTCTTCAATCATGTCTAACTCATCTTCTTATAAAAAGATCAGGTTAAAAAAGAACATTGCTAGCTAATAGACTCTTCCTAAAACACCATGCCTAACTCATGTTCATAAAAAACATTTAATATAAAAAGAAGTTGGAAAAATAACATTGCTAACTAATGCTCTCTTGCTAAAACAACATGTCTAAAAAGCTTAGAGAATATTGAAGATGAAGGACATTTCCTTAAACGTCCAATGCTATTGTCAATATTATAGGGAAGAAGCTCTTATTGAATGGTAGTAGGGAGCTGTATAAGGGTTAACTAAAACATTTTGATTCGCTTAAATTTAGTATCAAGCAATTTTTGTCAAAATCTCAATTTGAAGTGCTTAGGTCGCAATTTTAACCATAATTGCAAATTGCGAAGTAGATAGTTCTAAAACTGGACAATTAATCTAAAGCAGGCAATCCAAATTACAAAAATTACAAAATTGCGAAAATAGCAATTTCCAGCCATTCATACGCACATGAATTCCGTGTCATATGCATGTTGTATTATACAACTTAACACGTTAACTCCATGTGCAGAGTTATGTACCATGTTGTACTCTGCGCTGAACCCATATTTCTCAACAGTAAATATACCATTTTGAATTGAATTTCAATGGGACATGTATTCAGATGAAGTTAATATCCCCATGAAATCTGGGTCCAGGTCCAGCGCATAGAGTACAACATGTTATGAAGCTGGCAGTATTCTGTGCGCTTGACGCATGTCTCTTAACACCATAAGTACATGTTTTACAGTGTGCGTTGACCCATTTCTCTCAACGCCATAACATGTAAACTGTCTGCCATAACATCTCTCTCGAGTCTCAACACCATAACATGTTCAAAATGGCGGTAGCTTTCAGGCATGGATTTGCTTAGTTTGAATGGTGTATGAGATATTGTGTACAAAGATGCATATAAGGAGATTATCATTGTAACCTGTGGGATATTCATGATTTCATAGAGTTTCTGTCAAGTTAATGAACCCCTTCTCGGGTAAGTAGCTCCATTTGAATTGTCCATCTTCCATTGACATTGAATTGAACATCTCCTCCGGTTAAAGAGCATGGTTTATGTTCAGGAGATGTTCAATTCAATTTCAATTGGAGCTGGAGAATTAATCAGCCTCCTCAATAATATCCTTTGGACGTTGAAGAATCAATCAGCCTCCTCAATAATATGCTTTGGACGTTTGAGGATCGACAGGCATTTTCTTGATTCTGTGTACAGGTCAGTCCCAACGGCCTAATCAAAATTATTTTTTCTTTACCTAATAAGCATTATAAAGATCAATATCTCCATTACACATGACCTGATCATGTTCTCATCAATCTGAGGAGCTTGTTTTCTGAACAAAGGTGGTAGTTATGTGAAAGAATAAGTAGGATTATATACAAAGACAGTTACTCCAGTTAAAATAATATAGGGATAAGTTCTCTTTAGTCCATGGATAGTGCATGATCTGCTTTGTAGGACTTTCACCAAAAAAATCTTTTCTTGGTGGAAAAAGTGTGAAAAGACCAAAACGGGTGTTTTTGTTACCTGCCATTTCTCAATTTTCGGTACTGTTATAAGGGGTGAATTTTATCCAGTCTGTTAAGGTGAATTTTATCCAGTCTGTTGGGCAGCAAATAATATTGAAGCAGCTATTTATTAGCGGTTGACATGGAACCCAGCTCCAACCTTAATTACTGCGCAACAGACTAGTTAATGTCAATGTAGAACGGGGGAGTTTCATTCCTACTTAATCTGTGTTCAGAATATAAAAACTGCAAAAAATTACTCTACATTATTCTTTAATCTAACAGTCTCTCATTTTTATTAAATCCAACAGTCTCTCATTTTTATTAAAAGAAATTAGGGTTATTTGAATAGGCCTATGCCGCTGTTTAATCTAATACAATCGGTGGTTTGGGTTAGCTGACTTAATTGAATGGTTATTCCGAGTTTTATTCAATCATAGGATCCCGTTATTTCAATCAATCGTTTCATTTCCGTGTAGAGCGATCCATGACCCGAATGCCTTGCAAGTATTAAATATTTTCCATAATATTTGGATGCCTTTGGGCTGAAAAGCAATCCTGTCCATTTAATTTTTCATTATTGATCAAATGGTTGATTATCCTACAGTCTACTTTTCATTTGATCTATTGATCTTTGTGGTTTAATTCTTCATTTGTAAAATCAGTGGTGTATCATTGGGATGGCTGATATGGCTCGCTGGGATAGCCATGTTGCTTGGATCGTTGGGAGGGCTGTTTTTAATTTTTATGGATAGTTGGCCTCCTGTTATTATACCTGCTTAAGGCAGAGTATATAGTAATCAATTTGCATTCAAATATATTTGATTTTTAATTAACTTTCAAATTTTTTTTAACAATGAAACAAATTTTGTTTGTTATAGTTTTCTAAATTTTTTTGGAAATAATATATTAAATTGAATAATTTAAATATTAAAAATAATTTCTAAATTTCTAAAATATATATTTGTTGTTTTCTTATTGAATAACATCTATAATATTACAATTTTTCTCTAATTTAACTAGAATTTGACAGAAATAAAAAAATTATTTAAATATAATAAAAATAATAAAAAACCTTACCTTGATACATATCCCTGTTGTATATAAACATATACTTCAATAAATATACAAATCTTAATACAGTAAAATATACAAATCTATACAAAACCTACAGTACGAAATACATTAAATATTGCTTATTGTGAACCAAAAATATTGAAACGGCGTCCTCATTTTTACTTCATTCACGTGACAAAGACTACTTTCTATTTATTATGCAATATATTCTACCAGTCCCAACATACTCGATAGACTTGGACGTGGTTGTAATAATAGCATGTTATCCACCAAAACTAAAGATAGTGGATAAATTGAAGAAAAACATGATATGCCACTTCTTAGCCGTTCACATCACATGAGTTCACCGTATGGCACAAGAATCAAAGTAGGTTACTTGTATTAAGTAAATTGAGATGCTTAGAGTTTTTCACGTCATTGGTATAAATTATAATTAATTGAGCCTAAATTTTATGGATCACATGACAAATGAATGATAACATTTAATATAAAAATTTATTTTATTTAATTTTAAAAATATATTTATTGATTATATTATATATATATTTAAATTATATCTTTAATATATGATATAAAAATAATTTAAATTTTATTTTTATAAATTAAATATATAATTTAAAAATAATATATTAAATTAGTTTTTAAGATAAAAATAACATATTTTATCATAAAAGAATGAAATTTACATAAAAATATACCCTTTTTTTAAATGTAATAAAAAATGTAATGGAAAAATATTAATATTATAAAATTAAGGTGATTTTAACTCATATATATATAGGATTATTTATTTGGCATAAGTATAGAAATTTTAGTCATAAGGGTTTGTGATAAAAATGCTAATAAACATATTAAGAATTCTCAATTTTTAATTTATTAAACTTCTAATTCATTAACTTTCATCAATTAACTCACCTATAACTTTTTTTTTGAGTATTTTAACTTTTCAATTCCTAATCCTTAACCTTTAATCCACTAACCCAATAAGGCCCAACACATAATCTTTAATTGCTAATCCATTAATAAGTGTAGAAATTTTAGTCATTAGGGTTTGGGATGAAAATGCTAATGAACATAATAAGAATTACCAACCTTTAATTTATTAAACTTCTAATTCATTAACTTTGATCAATTAACTCATCGATTTTTTTTTTTAGTATTTTAACTTTTCAATCCCTAATCCTTAACCTTTAATCCACTAACCCAATAAGGCCCAACACCTAATCTCTAATTGCTAATCCATTATCTCAGGGCCTCTAACTTTAACTCACTAACCCTCTAATTCAATCGTCATATTTAACCACTAAGCCATTAAATCCCTAACACATTAACCCTCTAAATTTAAGTTAAACATGAACGACTAACCCAACTCATTACCATGAAGGTCCTAATACCTAACCCATTATCTCTTAAATCATTAATCCAACCTAACCCCAACCACTCCATACTATAATCATTGCTACAATACAAACCTTCCTAACCTCGTAACCTACCAAAACTATAGTGAGCTAGGAAAGCTTCTCTTCAAACCTTCCTAACCTCGTAACCTGCCAAAACTATAGTGAGCTAGGGTTTCAACGAACATTAACCATCATCATCATCAACAACTAAGTCGTTCACCATTAACCCCATTAACCAACACATCCCCTAGTGATTAATCCACAAACTCACAAACCCTTTAATCATTGACCAACCAATACACTAATGTGCCTTAACCACTAGTCCATTAATGCTTTTATTTTTGGACTATATACAATTATTAATTGAATTATTTATAAACTATTTTCAAAAGGCAGGTATAAGCAGCTTTGCTCCTATTTACTGCATGGAGTGGAGAGCTAGTATATTAAAACATTTTAAAACTATTATATTAAAACATTTTTAAACTAATATTTATAAACTATTTCCATCTTAATTTTTATTTTTGGACTATATACAATTATTAATTAAATTACTTATAAACTATTTTCAAAAGGCATGTATAATTAGCTTTGCTGCTATTTTTACTTGTTATTAATTTTGTGACCCGATCATTGTTATATTAATATATGGGATTGCTATGATTAAAATATGGGATCTATGTTTTTAATTTTATGATGGGATCACTGGAGTCTCGGATTGCCGATATGGCAAGTTTCTGTGATGGGATCTTCCAGAAGGTTTTTAATTTTATTGCAATCATTGTTTGCTATAGAGTTGCAATCGATCTCAATGGTAATAGCACAACCTCCATAACATTGGGATTAGTGCAAATTCTATATCATGAAAAATCTACAAGATTTTAGAGGCTACCTTTTTTGAAAATCTGGAATTTGTATATATGTTTTTATATGTTTTCATATATGTTTTTTATAGGGATACGAAAAGAAAAAAAATGTTTTCGTATATGTTCTTTACAGGGACACGAAAAAAATAAATTAACAGATGTGAAAAATCTACAAGATTTTATAGGCTACCTTTTTTAAAAATCTGGAATTTGTATATGTTTTTATATGTTTTCTATAGAGACATGAAAAAAATAAATTAGCAGATCTAAATTCGATAGAATTATTGGTGAAGACTCTTTTACTGGGAAGATTCTGAGAGGAATCTGGTGAAACAATTTATTTTGGTATAGTGTCGTTATGATGGCTTCTAAATTTCTAATGTTAATTTATGAAAACTTTCTTGCCATGCTTAAACACATGTTATTAATTATGTTTAAAGTATTTTTTTTAATCAGCTAAAAAAATGATATCATTTGACAGTGGCAGCCAGCAACTCTCAAATGATATATGTCCATTGGTGATGGAAAGAGATCACGAAGCCATCAATCAAAGTTGAATGATGTTGAACTATGAGTCTTTATTAGTATATTTATATTTTTAGTTGATGAAAATTGTTGTGAGTTTGCATTCAATTAGTTTCCTTTGTACATATCTAAGATCTAGTACCTTCTATTTAAATATCTGGTGCCTTCAATATAGTTGTCTATCTGAAGAAGATTTGAACAGTGGACCTTATGGGTCCTAGCCCTAACCCTGAAGCTTCTCCTTAGAATAATGCAAGTTGATGGAATTCTGGAAGGAGTCACGAACGAAAGAGGGTGAATGCTCTAAAGAGCACAGTATTAGATCAATGTCTGCAGCATCCATAACTCCTCGTCCTCCATGCTAGGCATGGCTAATCATCTCCTTTCCTTTCTTTCTCCCTTAAACACTCCTCATTGTTTTCATCATGGTGACATTGCCTCCACCTCTTGGTTGAGAAAAATAAAATTCAGAATGTTATGGTAGGCTAGGGTTTTAACATTTTTGAGGAAATAAACCCAAATTTTATGGGATTAAGTCGAAAAATTGACTTGCCTATAATCAGTGAATTCTTGACTTTGCCCCACCAATAGAACCATTAATTACCGGATTAAACTTCTTTTGCACGGCCACACAGTGTGCCCACTTCAGCTGTATACACCAACGATGGATGGAAGCAAGCCTTCGCGACCTTTTACGGTAATACTATTGTTACTAATGAAAACCATAAAAAATGACTCCGCAAGCATCTACCTTGGGTATTTTTCTTTTATGTATCTTGCAGCAGGTGCATGTGGATTTGGCGATTTGTACAGGCAGGGTTATGGCGTCATCACGACGGCTCTTAGTAGCATTCTTTTCAATCGAAGTCATACGTGCGAGGATGTGTGGAGGTTCTTCTTTCAAGTGGCCTAATTTCCTTTATGTTGCCTTCTTCCTCGAAGTTGTTTTGCAATGACTTTAGCACTTTTTCCGAGGCACTCGAGGGAAGACAAATGGAAGAGTGTTATTAATGTTCTTAACAAATGGCAGACTATTATTTACAGATGCAGACTTTTTTTTTAACATAAAAAAACCAATACTTGCATTAAAAGTATGAACATTTACATTCCAAAATCCCAAACGAGAAGCTACACCTAAGAAGAAACAGAACGAGAAAGTACCCAAACCAAGACATAACAGTCTCCCAAATCGACAGAAATATGACAAATGAGATGGGATATACCAATCCCCCAGTGAAATTGAGACAACCAATAACAAAAAAATAAAGGCAGTAAAGAACCGGTCCAGGCAAAAAGTCTCATAATGTATCAAACTGGTCCAGCCCAAAAGGAGTGTAAAAATATAAATGCCAGAATATATAAATATAGTGAAACACTAAACAACAAAAACGTTCCAGTAACCCCAGGATGGTAGCTCGGAACCATCCATAATATCATAGAAGATCTTCCCAGCATCTGCGACCAGTCCACGACGTGAGATAGAGTCTTCCATAGAATTCTGATCCCGATAAATATGAATGATGGAGGTCTAAGGGCAAAGACTGAGAAGATACTTAGTCTGTTCCATCCATGCAAACAAAGCCAAAGCATTCAACGACACAGTGGAGTTCGCCCAGTTCACAATAGACAATGAATGTCCTGCTACCTAATCCAGTATAAAATTTGCTTTGTTTGTGAAGAAAAGAGCTAGCCAGAGTGCCAGGAGCTAACCCATAGAATTTGTACCCATACCACCATGCAGCCAAAGCTTTATCTGATCTCCATTTTACAGCTCAATGAATGCACCAACCCCACAATAACCAGATGAGACCTGGGAAGCACCATCAAAATGAGCGCGGTTCTGTGAACGAAGAATATGAGAAGAACTATGATCACGAGCAGCGATCAGAGGTTCCCTAATAATGGAGATACCAAAATATTTAGTAGTTGACAGTGCCAAAACAACAACACGACTGGCCTCAAAAACTATATTGTCAAAAAGTAAAGGGTTCCGAGACTTCCAGATCTCCCATGAAACCAAACAAGCCAAAAATCCCGACTATTTATTATGTAAAAAAATACACTTGAACCACTTTTGAATAGTAAAATCCCTGCCAGCATGTATAGTGGATAATGGATTTCCCAGAAAATCCCAAACTCTCGTCGTGAAGGGACAAAATATGAAGAAATGCAGAAAGGATTCAACATCCTACCTACAGAGAGGGAAAAAATCCCCTTTTTTGTAGATTACACCAAAGCAATATCTTCTCCTCCAACACAAGCCAAATGAAAATCTTTACCTTGGGAGGGATGCACCAGTTCCAACATACAACATGCCACCACTTAACAGACTTGGGAGTAGTAGATACGATCGCGGAGTATGCCAATTTTTTCGATATAGATCCATCAATCGTATTCCATGACCAAAGAAGGCGCTCATCATCATCAATAATTTTAAAATTTGCATGATACAGATCCCAAACATATGTATTCCATTCATCAGCCAAAGATCCCACCAAACCAAGTTGTGAGGCATTCAACCAAGTATTGAAAGTACGAGTCGACCTGTGTTTAACCAGAATATGGCTGAGATAGTAATATCCCCTGCTGTGAAGATGTAGTAATAGCAAGGGTGACAATTTATATATGATAGGACCACCAACTATCGAATCTTCCCCAATCAAGATGTGTATGCCGATACAGATCCATCAATCATATTCCATGACCAAAGAAGACGGTCATCATCATCAATAATTTTAAAATTTGCATGATACAGATCCCGAACATATGTATTCCATTCATCAGCCAAAGATCCCACCAAACCAAGTTGTGAAGCATTCAACCAAGTATTGAAAGTATCAGTCAACCTGTGTTTAACCAGAATATGGTTGAGACAGTAATAACCCCTGCTACGAAGATGTAGTAATAGCAAGGGTGGCAATTTATATATGATAGGACCACCAACTATCGGATCTTCCCCAATCAAGATGTGTCTGCCATCACCCGGATACCATGCCAGCCAATCAACCACAATTGGGAGGGCTGTAAGGAGACCAACCCAAATGATTGAACCACCCTTTGAATATTTACGCCCAGATCTAATCCACTACACAGTTGAAATATTCCCAAAGTATTTATCTTTTATAATACTTCCCGAGATACAATTTGCAAATAAGGCATGCCACAGACTTTTGGCCAGCAGAGCTGTGGAAAAATTGTAGATGTTCTTAAGACCCCATCCCTCGAGTGCATGAGGCCAAGATAGCTTATTCCAATCCACCAAATGGATCTTATGGCTACCATTGCTAGACCAAATGAAGCGATGGATCTTTTGCCGAATGCATGATAATATTGTTTTGGGAATCTTGCATAAGGAGAACCAATATACCCCCAGGTTTTGTAGTACTGATTTTGCAAGTACGAGTCAACCCCCACTAGATAGCCATCTCCACCTCCAATGAAAAATTCGTTTATCAAACTTCTTCAGTAACCATTTCCAATCTGCAATCCTATAGTTATTAGGTTTGAGGAAATTACCAAGATATTTGGTTCCATCATTCAAATCAGTGACAGTAAAAGGTAGAAGAGTAGTGATTTCAAGCAATCCCACCCCCAGATTGTGTTTCAATAACTTGGATTTCCCCTCTTTTATTAACATACCTGAAGATTTACAAAAACATTGAAGTATACACCACATATGGCCCCATTCTAGTGCATCTGCAATCCCGAATAAAATTACATCGTCAACAAAGAATTGATGAGTAATAGTGAAGTGTGGCGATACCTGAATCCCAGATAACAATAAATCATCCTTTGCTTTGTGGATCAATTTGCTGAGTGCTTCGATCACAATCAAGAATAGGAGTGGAGAAAGGGGACAACCTTGACGAAGCCCACGTGAACAGGAAATAAAATCTGCTGGAAAACCATTGATCAGTATAGAATTGTTGACCGAAGAGATGCAAGCCATAATCCATTTTATCGCACTCCATGGAATGTCGATTTGAACCATAGCGAGTCTAATAAAAGACCAGTTCACATTATCATAGGTCCACGTAAGGTCAAGTTGGATCAAAGCTTGTATATTTTTTTTCTTAATACTATGAATAGCCTCCTAAGCCACCCCCACTGCATCAAGTATACAAATGTAGACTATTATTTACAAATGGCAGAGTGTTATTAATGTTCTTAACAAATGACAGACTATTATTTACAAATGGTAGAGTGTTATTATTGTTTTTAACAAATGGTAGACTATTATTTACAAATAGCAGAGTGTTATTATTGCTCTTGACAAATTAGAACGAATTATTATTTCTTGATTTTTGTTTTTATTTCTTTTATCTTACAATTTCCCATCCCACAAGGGGTAAATTGTCACTTCTTACATTATAAAACATTAACAAATTTATGTAGTAACATAAAGTTAAAGCTAATTTAGCGACCAACCGATAGCTATACATTATAAAACATTAACAAAATTTTATGTAGAAATATAAAGTCAGCTAATTTAGAAAATGAAAAGCATTAATAGTTATGAGTCAATAAAATATTAAAAGTTTATTGTTAAATATTGTAAGGTTTAAATTTGATTAGAGAGTTACAATTTGAGATGGAGTTTAATATGTAAATAAAATTGTAAAAATTATATATATATAATAGTATTTGTTTACATATAATTGAATAAATATATTAGAAATGTTTAATATTAATATAGAAAATATTAATATTAATATTAAAATAATATTAGCAATATCTTGAATACTGAAGTGGAAGAAGTCAACATTGTATTGAAGTCAACATTGTTTAAAGTCAACTATGGATTGAAGTCAACCTTGGGTTGAAGTCACCCTTGGGTTGAAGTCAACCTTACTTAAAAGTTAATCTTGGCTTGAAGTCAACCTTGGATTGAAGTAAACTATAGATTGAAGTCAACAATGGATTCAAGGAAACCATGCATTAAAGTTAACCTTGGTTGAGGCCAACCTTGGATTGAAGTCGATCTTGCTTAAAAGTCAACTATGAATTGAAGTCAAATTTGGATTGCAGTCAACCTTGGATTGAAGCCAAAAATGGATTGAAGTCAACTATGGATCGAAGGCCAATATGGATTAAAGTCAACCATGTGTTGAAGTAAACCTTGGATTGAAGTCAACCTGGTTTAAAATTCAACTATGGGCTAAAGTCAATTTTGGATTGAATTCAACCATGGATTGAAGGTCACCCATGGATTGAAGTCAAATATGGTTGGAAGTCAATCATGGGTTGAAGTCAACCATGGGTTTAAGTCAACCTTGGATTGAAGTCAACCTTGCTTAAAAGTCAACTGTGGACTAAAGTCAATTTTGGATTGAAGCCAGCCATGGATTAAAGTGAACTATGGATTGAATTAAACCTTGATTAAAAGTTGACTATGGATTAAATTCAACCTTGCATAAAAGTCAACTATTGATTGAATTCAACCATGGTTCAAATTCAGTGAACAACTTTTTAAAATGTGGTTGTGGATTCAAGTCGACCATGGTTCGATGTCAACCTTGGATTGAGGTCAACCATTGATTGAAGTCAACTATGGATTGAAGTTAACCATGGATTGAAGTCATTAATGTTAATATTATCAATGGATTGAAGTTAACCATGGATTGAAGTCATTAATGTTAATATTATCAATGGATTGAAGTCAATAATTGGATTGAAGTCAACTTTGGATTGAATTCACCCTTGAAGCCAACTTTGTATTAAATTCAACCATGGATTGAATTCAACCTCGGATTGAAGTCAACCTTAGATTGAGCTCAACCATGCATTGTAGTAAGCTTCTAATGAAGTCTTCCTTGGCTTGAAGGCAACCTTGGATTGAAGAAAACCTTGGATTGATGTCAACTTTGTAGTCAACCTTGGACTGAAGTCAACCTTGGATTGAATTTAACCATGGATTGAAGTCAACCATGAACTATTATTATCCATGGATTGAATTCAATTATGGTTCAAAGTCAACATTGTTTAACAGTCAACTATGGGTTGAAGTTAACCATGATTCAAAGTCAATTATGGATTGAATTCAACCGTTGATTAAAGTCAACTATGGTTTGAATTCAACCATGGATTGAAGTCATTAATGTTAATATTATTAATGGATTGAAGTGAACCATTAGATTAAAGTCAACCATCGATTTAAGTCAACCTTCGATTGAAGTCAACCTTAAGGTCACCCTCGAATTGAAGTCAACCTTAAGGTCACCCTCGGATTGAATTCAACCTTGAAGTGAATCTTGGATTGAATTCAACCTTTGATTGAAGTCAACTTTGTATTAAAGTCAACCATGGATTAAGTCAACCTCACCTTGAGTTCAAGCTTGTATTGAACTCAACCTTGGATTAAAGTCTACCTTGGATTGAAGTCAACCTTGTATTAAAGGTGACCTTGATGTCGACCTTATATTGAAGACAACCTTGGATTGAAGTTAACCTTGAATTCAACCTTGGATTGAAGTCAAACATGGCTTGAAGTCAATCGTGGATTGAATTTAACCTTGGATTGAAGCCAACCTTTGATTGAAGTTAATGATTGGTTGAAGTCAGCCATGTATTGAAGTCAACCTTGTATTGAAATTAGCCATGTATTGAAGTCAAACTTGGATTGAAGTCAACTATGGATTGTAGCAACCTTCAATTGAGGTCAATCTAGGATTAAATTCACCGTTGGATGGAAGTCAACCTTGGATTGAAGTCAACTATTGCTTAAAATTCAACCTTGGACTGAAGGAAACCTTGGATTGAATTCACCCATGGATTGAAGTCAACTTTGGATTGAAGTCAACCTTGGATTGAAGGAAACATTAGATTGAAGTCAACCTTGGCTTGAAGTCTAGCTTAGATTGAAATCAACCTTGGATTTATGTCAACAATGGATTGAAGTCATTAATGTAAATATTATTAACGGATTGAAGTCAATGATTTGATTGAATTTAACCTTGGACTGAAGTCCACCTTGAAGTCGACCTCAAATTGAAGTCAACCTGGGATTGAAGTCAACATTGATGTCAACTTCAGATTGAAGTCAACCTTCCATTGAAGTAAACCATGGAATGAAGTCAACATTGGATTGAATTCTACCTTTGATTGAAGTCAACCATGATTCAAAGTGAGCTATGGATTGAATTCAACCATGGATTGAAGTCAACTATGGATTGAACTCAACCATGTATTGAAGTCATTAATTTGTATGTTATTAATGGATTGAGTACAACCATTATATTGAATTCAACCAAGGATTGAAATCAACCTTGGATTGAAGTCAACCTTGAAGTCACCCTTGGATTGATGTCAGCCTTGGATTGAAGTAAACCTTGGAATGAAGTCAACCTTGAAATCAACCTTTCATTGGAGTTAACCTTGGTTTGAATTCAAAATTGTATTAAAGTCAACCATGGATTCAAGTCAACATTGGATTGAAGTCAAGCTTGGATTCAAGTCAACCATGGATTGAATTTTATCTTCAATTGAAGCCAATATTGGATTCAATTCAACATTGGATTGAAGACAACCTTGGATTGTCGTCAACCTTGCACTCAACCTTGGATTGAAGTCCAACTTGGATTGTCGTCAACCTTGCACTCAACCTTGGATTGAAGTCCAACTTGGATTGTCGTCAACCTTGCACTCAACCTTGGATTGAAGTCCAACTTGGATTGATGTCAACCATGGCTTGAAGTCAACCATGAACTATCATTATCTATGGATTGAAGTAAACCATGATTCAAAGTCAACCTTGCTTAAAATTCAAGAATGGCTTGAATTTAACTATGGATTAAAGTCAACTATGGTTCAAAGTCAACCATGATTCGCCAACCATTGGATTGAAGTCAACCTTTCTTAAAAGTCAACCTTGGATTGAAGGAAACCTTGGATTGAATTCACCCATGGATTGAAGTCAACCTTGGATTGAAGACAACCATGGATTGAATTCAACCTTGGATTTATGTCAACAATGGATTGAAGTTGACCATGGGTTGAAGTCAACCATTGATTGAATATATTAATGTTAACATTATTTATAGATTGAAGTCAACCATTGGATTGAAGTCAACCTTGGATTGAATTCAACCTTGGAATGAATTCAACCATGGATTGAATTCAACCTTGGATTGAAGTCAACATTGAAGTCAAGGTTGGATTGAAATCAACCATGGATTGAAGTTAACCATGGATTTAAGTCAACCTTGGAATAAAGTCAACTTTCGATTGAAGACAACCTTGAAGTCGACCTTGGATTTAAGTCAACCATGGATTAAAATACACCATGGATTGAAGTCAACCTTGTATAAAACACAAACATGGGTTGAAGTCAACCTTGGATTGGAGTCAACCTTGGATTGAGGTCAACCTTGAAGTCAATCTTGGATAGAAGACAACCTTTGATTGAAGTCAAACTTGCATTGATGACAACCTTTGATTGAAGCCAACCTTTCTTAAAAGTCAACTATGGATTGAAGTCACTTTGAATTTTAGTCGACCTTGGATTGAAGTCAACCATGAATTGAAGTAATCCTTACTTAAAATTCAACTATGGATCGAAGTCAAATGGATTGAAGTCAACCTTGGATTGAAGTCAAATTTGGATTGAAGTAAACCTTGGTTAAAAGTTAACTATGGATTGAAGTCAACCTTGGACTATTATTATGTATGGATTGACGTCAACCATGGTTCAAAGCGAACATTGCTTAATAGTCAACTATGGTTTGAATTCAACTATGGATTGAAGTCAACCATGCAAAAACATGGTATAAATAATTGACCTTATATTATTATTAATTATTTAATTTATATTTATTTATTTATTATCTATTTATATATATTCTTTATCTTCTATGTTTTCATTTATAAATATTTTCTTATTTTATAAATGACTCTAGCCTTGTCTATCACCTTAAGAAATCCCTATATGGCCTTAAGCAAGCTCCTCAAGCCTGGTATGTCAAAATGGATAGATTTCTCCATGACACTATTTTTTTCTAAATATTTTTCTGGCCCTAATGTTTATACTAAGAAATTAGGAAACAATCTCATCATCTTTGTTCTTTATGTTGATGACCTTATTCTTAATAGTGAGTGACCATACATTTTTAACCCATGTGAAATCTAGACTTAAGAAGAAATTTGAAATGACAAAATTATGACATTTGCATTATTTTCTTTCCCTCCAAGTATTGCAAACCAAAGAAGGAATCTTTATTTCTCAGTCTAATTATGCATGTGACCTTCTTCGTCGCTTTCACATGGAACATTGTAAACCATCCCCATCTCCTTTCCATTTTAGAGTCAAACTTTTTGCCACTTGAACTTCACATGAACTAGATTCCATCTTGTATCATCAACTTGTGGGTAGTCTCTTATACTTTACTCATATCCATCTTGATAATTCCTTTGTCGTTTTTCTTTTTTCCCGCTATATGCAAACACCCCATGAAATCCATTGGAAAACAACAAAAAAGATACTTCGATATATTCAAAGTACAGTTCAATTTGGGACTCATTATAGTTCATGGTGAACTCCTTTGTTGGTTGGTTTCACTGATTCAGATTTGGTTAGGGGTCGTGATGATTGGAAGTCTACTGTAGGTTATATTTTCAATCTTGTTTCTAGACCTGTCACTTGGGCTTGTAAGAAACAACAAGATTTTGCTCTTTATTCAATAGAAATAGACTATCAAGCCGTAGTCAATGCAAGTCAGAAATATTTATGTCTTTAGTATATCCTTTTAGAGTTTGTATTCAAGCAACAACATCTAACTATGATTTGGTGCAACAATTGAACAATCAAAGTGCCATCAAGCTCTCCAAAAATCTAGTTCATCATCAATGCAAAAAATACATTAATATACATATGAAGTTCATTAGAAATCTTGTTCATGATCGTATTCTTGAAGTGCTCTTTTTCCCTACAGATGATCAAGTTGAGGACATCTTCACAAAGTCTCCTACAAAAGTGAAGTTTTCTAAAATTCGATCTATGTTAGGAGTTCAAGAATTTGTCATTAAAGGGGGAAAGGATCTAATGCCTCCTTCCTTATCCTATAGTTCGCTTTTTTAAATCCTTAAATCCTATCCCAAGTTGTTTTTAAGGGGGGTGTTAGGATATTTAGACACTTGGGAGTTAGTTAAGACCAACTTGTTATAATATATCCATTAAGTAAAGTGTGTTTCTTTAGTATCCATTATTGTGCATTTGTAGATATGTAATCTAACGGTCATGATATGTTCTTGACATAGAGTGATCCGATGGTTCATCTTCTCATCGATCTTAACAACAATTGATTCGTGGCTTAGCACCTGATTGGTCCATGATCTCTATTTAAAGAGCATGGAGGGTCATTTGCTAGTTGATCAATTATCAGAAGCTCATTTGTAACATTATTTTTCTTTTGCATAATAATATTTTCTCAAGTAGATATTTGGCTGGGGCCATGGAGTGTTTCCCTCTTCAAGGGTTTAAACCATGTAAAAACATTAGTTTGTTGATATGGATCTGATTGTGTAGCAGCTACTCAAGGTGTTTGGGCTCTTGGAAATATCCTGTGTAGTCAAACAAATGGAGGATGTGGGAGGGGTCCATTCTTTAAAATAGGGGTAATATCAAAAACGTTATCACAAGTAGATTTAAATATAAATTGTGACATCATGGGAAAATATACTAGAATAAGAAAAAGCTAACGTATTATACAAAGACTATTACTCATAAACTAGAAGGTAAAAATTGTTTTTATTACATTGCTAGTTTAAAGAAGAAAATTAATATTGCTAAAATATGAATGAATATTTCTCACGATCTTCATAGTGGAATTGGGTATTGGAAAAGACCTAAAATGTCCCAAGATGAAAGAATTTACAATTTTGTGATACCAAGAGAGTACAAGAATAAGAAGAATTTATCTTAGAATCCCCTTCATATGCACTTATTAGGTGTCAATACCATTAATGATATTCATATCTTCTTAACTCATGAAAAGAAAAGAGATCCATGCAAATTTATTTGTGATACTTCAATTAAAGTTTATCTACAATCTTTTCAATCATAGAAACACAATGTCTATTATTTTTGTCATGAAAACAAAAAATGAATTAACCATGAAATTTATTTAAAGTGATTGATCTTAGTGGAAATAAATCATATCAATTTTTTTAATACTAAAAGTTTTATTTCATATTGATATTTTTTTATTAACACAACCAACTTAATCACAATATATTGTGACATTAAATTTCTATTATTATATTAGTATTGTCTTTATTGGTCATCTAGGACCTTAACTGTAACTGTATGGTCAGCTAGAATTGCAATTGTACCCTTTGTCTCCTATGTATATACCATGGAGACCTAGCTTTAGGGTCATCTCATATTGTCTTGTGTATTGGATAAATTGTAAAAGGAGTTTATCCCCTAGAAAATGATTATTATTCACGTGTTATTCACCTCTTTACTTTATTCTTAAGGTATTATATTATTCTCTATTTCTTATTTTCTGATATTTTAAGAATTTGGTGCATAATATTTGGTATTAGAGCCATTTTCACTGTAACTTTTTTCGAGAACATTTCATACATCAAAATTTGGAGGATCCTCATGGGACATAGAGAAGAATGTGTTTTAAAAACATACAGCATGGTTCATTATACTGAGAACAAAGGAGGAAGACTACATTTAGCTAGAAATTTTTCTCGACGTTTCAAGCCATCGGGTGGGTTCATCATTAGGAGAGAGGTGTTTTATAGTATATGAAAGTTAGGTTTTTTTACTAGTCCAAAAACTAGTCTCTAGATAAAACACTATTATATTTGAATCTTGGGAGATCCAAATTGAGTGCTTCCTATTGTATCATAAATAACACAAAGCATGGTTATTGTGGTACACATTTCAAAAATAGAAAATAGAAATTAGATATGTGTTAGGTTGTACAAGTTTGCTCTCCTCAAAGGGACAAAAATAACAAGTTTTGGGAAATTTACCATAACTCTCACTTGGAACATCAAAATTGGGTCAAACCCATCGCATTGCAGAGAATAAATACCAAGATACTATGAGCTAAAATTTCAGACTCGTAAGGGATGAAGTTTCTAAGCTAATTCAAGAGAAAGCTCACCAACAAGACAACCTACAAACCAGGGTTTCTAAAGGTATGTTAACTTGAAACTTGACTAACTTTTGATTGGAATATCTATTTTGGGTGATTTAGAAGATATGATAAAGAGAAAATAGAGAATAAATCTAGTAAATATTAGTGGGATGTAATGGAAATAGGTTGAGTAAAAAATAACTCTCCCACTAAACCTCCTGAAAGTTCAACCCTGACTCATGAAGAAAAAGAAGAAATGTGTAACCAGCTATTCAATTCGGCGGCCAAGTTTAGGGAATTGAATTATAGGCCAGTCACACATGTTCAGTAGGTAAGCACAAAAAATGATATAGAAAGTGAGATTAAAAATATGGTCAATAAAGAGGATCCTTAAAATATGGCTAGGGAGATGGCCAGTAAGGAGGGTCTCGAAAAAATGGTCAGTAAGGAGGATCTCAAAAAGATGGCAAGTAAAGAGGATCGCAATGATATGAAGGGGTAATTATAAATGAGTTGAGCGATCTATTTCCTCATAATTTATCCCCTCAAGGAGATGATAAAGAGAACAAGAGGGACTTGTACCAATCATATATTGAGAAAATTGAAAACGATTGGAGAACAACTGGTTTGAGCCACTAACATTTGATCATTCATCACATCATTATGGGTTTAACTCAATACGAAGGAAATACCTCATTCCCAAATTTGATATAAGGCATTTGATGGAAATAATCCAATAACATGGGTATTATAGATGGATAAATTCTTTGATCTACACAAAGTGCCAACTTTACAAAAGGTAACTATTGCATCGTTGTATTTAGAACCTAATCAATTTTTCTAGTACTAGTAGATTTATAACAATAAAAAGGAATCTATTATCTATTTCTCTATATTTATCGATGAATTGATAGAATAATATGGAAATATTAAGGGAAACACCTTATTTAACCAACTAATAAATCTTGAGCGAAAAGGTCCAGTTACAAAGCACATTAAGCATTTTTAGAAGTTGAATCGTAGAGTGAGGAACATTCCAAAGGAAAACTTGTTGGATATATTTATTGGAACTTCAAGGGAGACAATTCAACATGAGGTATGCCTCTTTGAACCCAAATCATTGGAGAATGCTTTTAGTTTGGTGAGGAAAGTTGAAAGTAATCATATGGCTACTAGAAGGGTGTTGTGCAAAAAAATATCCTATGACTAGGGTGAGGTAATCAACATATTAGGTTTTCTGAGATAGACATCTAGGGTTTCACAGTGAGCAAATTAGACTCTATATTCAAGCAAAACCATACAAAGGGTTTGAAAGATAGAAAGTGATGTACCTTGCTTATGAAGTTCGATCCTAGCTTTCGTTTCTCCTTAGCTTTGCTTCAAATCTTCTCCAGCTTGTCCAAGATTCAACCTATAAAACCATAAAAAACAAACTTCCTCAGACACATTTGAAAATAACAAAGATTCTTCATAAATTGAAAGAAGAACAAGAATATAAATATATACATCAACTTTCAATACATAAATGTTAAATTCTTCATCAACCATGAAATTAACTCAGTATTTGGGAAGGGAAAGATGTCAAATCTCTATTTAAATGGTAAAAACAAGTACAACATTACCTCATTTTTGCTTCGGAACCTCGCGAAACCTTGACTCCGGGTCTCCTACTTTTCTTATCCAAGAATCCAAAGCAAAGCTCCAATGTATCAGGGTTTGAAACTAACTAGGGAAACAATTTCATAAAATGGATAGCAAAGGGATAGAGAATAGGAATTCCTCCAAGATAACAATACTTAAACAAAACTCCCCCATCATGGCTCATATCCCTTGTTTATATAGAAAGTGGAGATAACTAGCCTTGGGTAGAAAGAAGTTGTAAATAAGGGGGTAGTTACCAAACCACCCAAACTTCCCCAATTTCAATCATTTATTTAGTTTTTGGAATTTTTTGAGAAAAAACGCTAGCAAAGTGAAGACATGGAGTGATTTAATCCCATACAAACCAAAGGAAATAAGCGATTTTCACATTTTGGAAAAAACATTGGCAATATGAAGTCAAGGAGGGATTAAATAGTTGGTTGATAGATCATTAGGATCGATTCTTCCTCAAACTTATTTACAAATATTATAAATTGTAGGGAGTCATTGAATTATTAAGGCCATAGCATCAGCCTACCAAATCAAGGCTCTTCCATCCATAGTGGCCTTTTGTGTTAGTGGTAGTCGACATTTAAAGTGTCGGCATGAAACTATCATCATGGACGAAGAAGTTCCAATTTGGACTATAACAGATGCCCCCTAATGTATGAGGTCAGAAGGGAACATGATGGACAAAATACATTATAACATTCATTGGCTCGAATGTGGAGTCAACAAAATTGGAGGTTCCAAGAATCTTATTGTCAACAAAGTACCTGAAACAGAGAAAGGTTTCAGGTAATCTTATCCCTGGGATAGATTTATCCGGTGTTCAAGATGACCTATAGAAATATACAGTGCAGATCCAACATAAGTATGTAAATATTGTAAATGTCATGGCCACAAGAAATACACAGTGAATCCATGTGATATAAAAATGGGTCTTGGCCACGAATAATAAAAGTGGATCCATTCCCAACAACTGATCATAGCCATAAAAGATACAAGGTGGATCTATGTCAAACTGGATATCATAGTGACAAATGAACAAAGTGGATCCATGTCTCATAAATCATTAGGAGAAGAATATAAGAGTTGAGGAATGTTTCTCCCATTGGTACCGATATAAAGTGTGGTACAATCTTGCGCAACTCAAGAAATATAAATATGTGAGGATGCTACTATTGGCCCAAGGTCTTCCATCCAAACCATCTAAAGGTATGAATCCTAAGCATGCGAATAATTGAGTTGAATTCAAACATGGAGGAAATTGTTTAATTACCAGTCATTTCTATAAACCATTAGCAAACACGAAGAAAACCTACCAATAATGATTATGGGTCCCAAGGTAACTGCTACATTATAATAAGTGTGAATATATGTTCTTGGAGTTGAACACCTGAAGAATCTATCAAGTAGGATACATTGGTGTATTCCCATTTCCCAATAGCGAGGGAACCTACCACTGATGAATGCAAGCCCCAAGGTACTATTGAAACTCTAAACCTCATTCCCAGAGAGAAATGAATTGAAGTTTATGGGAATGGGCCCATTGGAAGGGAGGCATTAAGGCATCCTCCATCAGCCAACACAATAAAAAATCAACTATTGATTTGAGTTGAAGCAAGAGGGGACAAAGTTTTGCAGAACATATCACTGAGTACATGATGAAACATATCGACACCAGTAAATGGCCGACACATGAAGTCAAGGAAATTGTAGAATGTATGACATAGAATATATCCTTGAACAGTAAGCATGACACAGTAGTGACTTGGGTATCTTTGGACACAAAGTAACCAATGATACAAATCTACAATGTAGAAGACATTAACATATTATCCATATGGTTGGAAGAGTAACCAACTATAAGAGTACTGACTTTATAATCAAGGTTCAAATACTATAACCTAACTCTGGATAGACTAAAAATTGGTGCTCTATTCAAGGGTAATTTTGACTTGTTGTCGTTATATCGAGAGACATTTGAGATTTGGACCCTTTCCCTTTTCTCTTTTAAAGTACCTTCTTCATTTTTTAACGATCTTTAAATAGAGATAGAAGTATGCTCCGTAGGGGTTTATTATGTGTTAAATAATTCCAATATTGAATTGTCAACCAGGGGAGGGAGCTTATGAGATGCAATCACTATATGTGCAGGATTGAAGGCTTGAACTAACCTAATCTGACTGAAGATGCAAATGTCCTAACATGCAACTATATGATTTTGAACTACTTGCATGACTTTTAGAATTCAAATACAAGAATTTATTCTATCTATGAAAATAGGAAACTAATTAACAAATGAAGCAAGTAGAAAACTTAATAAAGATGTTTAACTGAATTGTATATGATTTGGAAGCAAGTGGAAAACATGATAAAGATGTTTAATATGAAAGCAAGTAGAAAACTTGATAAAGATATTGATTATTAATCCAAATCTTAAAACATGAACATCTTCATTATTTGGTTGAACGGAAACTAGACCTATGATAAACAAACTAAAACTATCAAGCTAAAACAACTTAGAAAATAGAATTATTACTACAAAAATAAACTACCTAGAAACAAGATTAATAAATTCTAAACAGTAACCAATTAGCAAATCAGATATTAAAACTGAAGTTTGGAAGAAGGTTGAGAAGAAAGTTTAAGAAGGAGGAGAAAGGAGGAAATAATGATGAAGTTTAATTAAGAAGTCTAAATAACATAAAACAAGAATTAAATTACATCTAAAACTATTAATTAGGAGTAAGAAGAATTATAATTGAGAGCTCGAAGAAATTAGAGTCTGAAAAAGGCCTAAAACAATGCATAAAATACACAGGTCCGAATGGCGATTCGAATGCTTGTCTGAATGGCGGTCCGAATAGAGGAAAATGAGTTAAATTAAGGAAAAGAAGAATTTTGGATGATTTAATTACCAGCTAGTTTTATGCATATGATCATACAGTACAAAGGAAGCAATGGAGAGATTAAGTAGAGGCTAAACTAACAAGAAGTTAATTACTCTAATCATTTTCTAAGGAGAATTATCTCTATGATATGTAAGAAGAAGAAGATTGATGATGGGAGATAGAAGTAACCTACAGCTACAGAGGAAGAAAAACTAATCAAATGGAAAGAAACTAAGGAAACTATGCTAACTAAGGAAGAATTTGCAGCAATATTTAATCTACAGATGATGGAAGAAGAGAGAGTTAGCCTACAGCAATAGGAATAAAGACTAACAGAGGAGAAGAAAAAGAGGCTAAGGCGAACTATAGAGGAATTTGGAAGCAATATCTAACTAAAATGATGAAAGAAGAATTGGAAACAAACTGCAAATTATTAAACTATTGGTCGACAATTCCTAGCTCAGAAGAAGGGAGATTATATTAACAGCAGAATATTAATTACAGAGGAATGAAGAAGATGACATATACAGGAAAAAGAAATTGATTACACACACAGGAAAATAAACTAGCTATTTGCAAGACAAGAAATGCAGAAAAAAAGATAAATAAAACCTTCGGTTGATGAGGGGCCCTTCCTAGCAATTAGAGGTGAAACTAATTCGGCTTAATCACTATCAGCAGAGCATCAACGTACTGCTACTTCCATTAACTGAGAAAACTACAGTGTTTACAAAGAACAACCTATCTATCTCTGTCTATCTCCTCTATGCTATCTGATCTCATTTTCTCCATAAGAGGTATCTATTTATAACTTACAATGGGAGAGAGGGTCGACAAAGTCGACCTCTCTAAAAATAGAGTTTTTTAAGATTGTAAACGGTTGCTTTAAGTGACTAACGACAGCGCAGAGGTTATCCACAGGCTTCATGAGGTCGATGCTACCCAACACGAACAACTGAGCATTCGTTTCCTCAAAACGTGGGCAGAAGCACGTGCTGGAGCGTCGATGTGGGCACAGGAGTTACGTTGGAAAACTGAGAGTGAACACACCGGACTCCTTCCATAACAATGGTGTGAGCAGTCAAGAACATGCGTGCTTGATCCTTGGCTGAATGTGCAAACAAATCGGGGCTTGGCGTGTTGATGAAGACGTGGGATTCATTGTCACATTTAGCGAGTATAGGAGTGGATCTTCTAGAACCATGGCTCATTAACCATGCCCATTGAGTGGCAAACAGAACCCACGTGCCCCTTTTTTCATTTAACGGTCTGAGATATGCCAATCGTGGATTTCGTGGGCTGAACGGAAGGCTGAACGATGAGCTCAACGCGTTTGAACTTGTCAACGTAAGCACACAATCTGAATGAAAGGTTATTTGAAAAACGCAGCCTGCAAATTAAAACATAAACGTCAATTATGTCCAGAAAATGTCATTTGAACGTAAACAAATCATAATATAACGAAATATAAACAAGATTTGCATAGTAAGTAAATATGTGCATACCTGGACTGTTTGAAGGGCTGAGTGATAAGAAAACAACCTAATATGGCAAAAAAATGATAGAAATAACACCATTTAGAGTAGATTTGTTGATAAAAAATAGTGACAAACTGGATGCCAACATGCTCGTTAAGATATTTTTTGTATTAGTTAACGAGTCCAAAAAAGTAAAATTGAATCCCTCTTCCTTTTTTAATGAGCTTGAAGAAAAGATAGAACAATGTTAGATATACTATCGATCTGTGGATGTTTGTCAAGCCCAGATCAATTAATGCTCACTAGTATTTTAAGTTTTAATGAGTTTGATAAACTTAAAGAAAACTCCATATACCATCCTCTAGATTTTTATCAAGCCTGAGTTGGTAAATGCTCACTGGTGTTTTCAATTGTAAAGAGTATGAAATTTACTTAAAGAAGACTCCAAGGTTGTTTTTTTTCGTAAATTTAGTCCCCAATGTCCAAGAAATCATAAAAAAATATGAGGGACAACTCTTCTAGCCAAGGTGACTAGAGTATTATTTTTTTGTAAATAGTCCATTCATCCCCAAAAAGGGTTAAACTTATACCTTAATAACATTCTTTCAAATCATTCAACAAGAGTGAAATAAAACAAGCTTGTTGAGACTCCTTCAACGAGCATAAAATAGAGCTTCAAGAAGAATCCAAAGAGTTTCTTTTCCATATAGTTTTTACGAGTCCAAAAAAGTAAACTCGAGGCCTCTTTATGTTTTTAATGAGATCAAAGGAAGGATGGATGAATGCTTGTAACCTAGGAGGAAACGAGTGTTAGGTACAAGCAAAACTAGTTCCAAGTACATGGAACAAACCTATGCATAATGCAAGGAACACAAGTAAGATAAGGACACTCGAGTTATATCTCTTACATAGTTTTTAATTGCAATAATACTAATTACATTAGTCTTGACTTGTTTTGATGAGAGTATGTTAATAATTATATTTTTATAGTCATGTACTTCAAAATGCATACCTCAATCTATGTTTCTTATGGATGATTTGCGTGGACAATTGATTTTGGCACATTTATGTGATGAACAAAAGGGCTTAAAAATTGGAATGTGCATGGTATATTTCCAAAAACTTGGATCGTTAACTTCAGGAGTAGTCTTATGTTCCAACAATAAACCCCACACTTGTTAGCTGTGACAAATGGTTTTCCTTGGCTTCTCTAGACATTGTTTTTTTTTGTTTTCTAATTTTATTATTTTAATGAGTTTGTTATTTGTATAGTCATTATTATTCCTTCCTCTTGCAATTGCAAATTCTCTTCCTGCAAACAATTTTGGCGGTTATGTTTATGTGGTAAAAGTTATTTTAATTTATAAAAACAATTTTCTGATTAAAATAATTAATTTGGTGAGAAAAGAATTTGTAGGGTTAGTGAGACACTTGAGCTTATTGTTCAGGATGTTAATTTCTGCAAAACACCCTCATTGATAAGCAATTGATGCTTCTTGGTTGATGTGTTTTTATAAGTGGTAGAGCCAAATCCACATCCCTATTTAAATAGACATCAAAACTTGAAGATAATATGTTTGGCATTTTATTTGTGGCATAACTCTACATCTATCCTTCATCACCTTTAATTTATTGTTTCGTTGGTTGCAGTTATTCTTTACATTCACTTTTCCACTAGTGTCATTAATAAGATAACAACTACTTTTTCTATTCAGTGCTAAGGAAGGAAGCTTGATAAGGTATAGTCCAGGTCGCTTTTGTGCTAGGTGGAATGCTTTTTTTATTGTATTGAAGATACTTTTTGTTCTAATTTGGCATACCAATATAGAAGCAAATTGTACTCAACCATATTTTATGGAGTCTAATGTCATAAGTAACCCAAGGATGGTACACTACAAGTTCTATCACATCTTTATAGATATTTTGTTGGGGATAAAATACCCTCATTGCAGTGATTGGGCAGTGTTGGCTCAGATGGCTCATGTAGAAGGAACTTGGGAAAGAGTTTTTTTATATTTCTACTGCTTTGGTTTTAAAATATTTGTATTGTGAAAATTAAGAGCAAGAAATAACTCTTTTATTTATAAAACCATTATTTCTGAAAATGATTAAAACACTTACCAAATAATGGAGGCACTTTGCCGCTGGTGTCATTAATGAGATAACAATTGTTTTCACTATTCAGTGCTAAGGAGGAAGCTTGATAAGGTATAGTCCATGTCGCTTTTGTGCCAAGTGGAATTCTTTTTTTATTGTATTGAAGCTACTTTTTGTTCTAATTTGGCATACCAATATAGAAGCAAATTGTCCTCAACCATGCTTTATGGAGTCTAATGTTATAAGCAACCCGAGGATGGTACACTACAAGTTCTATCACACATTTATAGATATTTTGTTTGGGATAAAATACCCTCATTGCAGTGATTGGGCAGTGTTGGATAAGATGGCCCATGTTGAAGCAACTTGGGAAAGAGTTTTTCTATATTTCTACTGCTTTGGTTTTAAAATATTTGTATTGTGAAAATTAAGAGCGAGAAATAACTCTTTTATTTATAAAACCATTATTTCCAAAAATGATTAGAACACTTACCAAATGATGCAGGCACTTTGCCACTAGTATCATTAATGAGATCACAATTGTTTTAGCTATTCAGTGCTTAGGAAGGAAGCTTGATAAGGTATAGTACAAGTCGCTTTTGTGCGAGGTGGAATGCTTTTTTTATTGTATTGAAGCTACTTTTTGTTCTAATTTAACATACCAATATAGAATCAAATTGTCCTCAACCATATTTTATGGAATCTAATGTCATAAGCAACCCAAGAATGGTACACTACAAGATCTATCGCATATTTATAGATATTTTGTTTAGGATAAAATACCCTCATTGCAGTGACTAGGCAGTGTTGGCTAAGATAGCCCAAGTTGAAGCAACTTGGGAAAGAGTTTTGCCATATTTCTTGTGCTTTGGTTTCAAAATATTTGTATTGTAAAATTTAAGAGCAAGAAATAGCTCTATTATTTATAAAACCATTATTTTCAAAAATGATTAGAACACTTACCAAATGCTGGAGCAACTAAGTGCCATTTGTTTTTTACTGGAAAGTTGTTGTAGTTAGCAGCAGTAAACTCTGAGATTTTGTTCAGCAGAATGTAGCAAAATATTTTACTTCTGGTGTTGCATTAATCCATGACACCAATTTTGGTATAGATTTTATTTGTTTTAAGGTAATAACACCTTCATTATATCATTTATCAACTCAACAAAAATATCATTTAGAAGAATAAAATCTAGATGGGGAGGATAAATTCACAACTTTAGAGTCTACATAATTCTTCCTTCTTTACGAAATACCTATTTGGTTTTAGTTTTCCTTTTCATCCATTTCACCATCGAACATCAACCTATCTAGATATCATTGCAGCTTCTTGAATCAATTGCTAACATAAATTTTTTGAAAAACATGTACATTTACCACTACCTTCCTTTCTCTTTGGCATTTACACTTCACACTCCCCTAGCCTCTAGGGGACCAAACTACACAAGGAAGACTTCGACTGTAATCGAATGGAAAGTACCTGAAACAGTAGTCTTCAGCCTTGCTTGAGCTATCGCTTTATAACTACGTACAATTTGGCAGGGGATTGCAGAAATTACAAATTTGCCGATTTTTATCCCAAAACCGTAAAAAAAGCCAGGCCTTTTCGTTGTCTTTTATCCTACACGGCTTTGACCTATCCCTTTATAACATATTCTGAACATTTTAAGGTCTAGTAATCTACCAAGAGTCTGTGAATTTCATATTCAGGCTGCTCACTATTGGCAAGAAGTATGTTAGGGGTAAATCCGTGACGTCGGGCTTTATAGCCGAAATCCAGAAACCTAATTCGGAGAAACAAAGTTATTTTGAGCTGAAGGAAATGAAACATATTATTGGTGATAGTGCTTGGGAGTATGATCAATAGTGATGTGACCTGATCAACAAAGATACCCATCACAACGAATGGTTCATTCATGGTCTTCTACCCTTGACCCTAGTATGATAGTATCCATAACGTAGAAAAGTGGGCCACACAATACTCCTCTTGGAAATAGTATATCTCATATTGAATGTGAAGCCTTAAAATATTATACTCTATACAAAGTCAAGTTTGACAAATTGATAAAAACCAGCTTTACATCATGATTCTTCAATCATGTCTAACTTATTTCTTATAAAAAGATCAGGTTAAAAAGAACATTGCTAGCTAATAGACTCTTCCTAAAACACCATGTCTAACTCATGTTCATATAAAAAGAAGTTGGAAAAAGAACATTGCTAACTAATGGACTCTTGCTAAAACAAGATGGCTAAAAACTTAGAGAATATTGAAGATGAAGGACATTTCCTCAAACGTCCAATGTTATCGTCCATATGGAAGGGAAGAAGCTCCGTACTCAGTGGTAGTAGTTCAGCTCTAGGGCGATCATCATCTCAGCTGTGGGAGCTGTGGGAATTTGACAATCTCAAATTTTCGATCATCATGAAGCTTAATGGGGGACATATCTTCAAGTGAATTCTATGTCTTCATAGAGCACATGTCATATAATTCCAGAGTACTAAGTATAATATATTGGATAAACAATATTCAGTATGCTGCAAGTTATTTAATGCAGACCATTTAATGCAGTTGAAGTAGACTTGCTGACCGTTGGATCTCTTAACTTCATTTGAATACATGTCCCATTAAAATTCAATTCAAAATGTTATATTTAATGTTGAGAAATATAGGTTCAACTCAGAGTAAAACATGGTACCAAATTCTAGCGAACAATATTTAGCCTGTTGCAGGCTAAACTCTGAGTCCAGCTCATACAGTACAACATGTTATGAAGCTGGCAGTATGACGCATGTCTCTTAACACCATAACTACATGTTTTACAGTGTGCGTTGACCCATTTCTCTCAACGCCATAAGATGTAAACCGTGTGCCCATCTCTCTCGAGTCTCAACACCATAGCATGTTCAAAATGGCGGTAGCTTTCAGACATCGATTTGCTTAGTTTAAATGGTGTATCAGATATTGTATACAAAGATGCATGGGAGATTATCATTGTAACCTGTGGGATATTGATGATTTCATAGAGTTTCTGTCAAGTTAATGAACCCCTTCTCGGGTAAGTAGCTCCATTTGAATTGTCCATCTTCCATTGACATTGAATTGAACATCTCCTTCGGTTAAAGAGCATGGGTTATGTTCAGGAGATGTTCAATTCAATTTCAATAGGAGCTGGAGAATTAATCAGCCTCCTCAATAATATCCTTTGGACGTTTGAGGATCGACAGGCATTTTTTTATTCTGTGTACAGGTCAGTCCCAGCGGCCTAATCACAATTATTTTTTCTTTACCTAATAAGCATTATAAAGATCAATATCTCCATTACACATTACGCATGACCTGATCATGTTCTCCTCATCAATCTGAGGAGCTTGTTTTATGAACAAAGGTGGTAGTTATGTGAAAGAATATGTAGGATTATATACAAAGACAGTTACTCCAGTTAAAATAATCTTGGGATAAGTTCTTTTCTTGGTGGAGAAAGTGTGAAAAGACCAAAACGGGTGTTTTTGTTACCTGCCATTTCTCAATTTATTTTATCAATTTTCGGTACTGTTATAAGAGGTGAATTTTATCCAGTCTGTTGGGCAGCAAATAATGTTGAAGCGGCTATTTATTAGCGGTTGACATGGAACCCAGCTCCAACCTTAATTACTGCGCAACAGACTAGTTAATGTCAATGTAGAACGGGGGAGTTTCATTCCTACTTAATCTGTGTTCAGAATATAAAAACTGCAAAAAATTACTCTACATTATTCTTGAATCTAACAGTCTTTCATTTTTATTAAATCTAACAGTCTCTCATTTTTATTAAAAGAAATTAGGGTTATTTGAATAGGCCTATGCCGCTGTTTAATCTAATACAATCGGTGGTTTGGGTTAGCTGAGTTAATTGAATGGTTATTCCGAGTTTATTCAATCATAGGATCACGTTATTTCAATCAATCGTTTCATTTCCGTGTAGAGCGATCCATGACCCGAATGCCTTGCAAGTATTAAATATTTTCCATAATATTTGGATGCCTTTGGGCTGAAAAGCAATCCTGTCCATTTATTTTTTTATTATTGATCAAATGGTTGATTATCCTACAGTCTACTTTTCATTTGATCTATTGATCTTTGTGGTTTAATTCTTCATTTGTAAAATCAGTGGTGTATCATTGGGATCGCTGATATGGCTGGGATAGCCATATTGCTTGGATTGCTGTTTTTAATTTTTATGGATGGTTGGCATCGCTGTTATTATTAATTTTATGACCGGATCATTGTTATATTAATATATGGGATTGCTGTGATTAAAATATGGGATCTGTGTTTTTAATTTTATGATGGGATCACTGGGTTTGCCGATATGGCGAGTTGCTGTGATGGGATCTTCCAGAAGGTTTTTAATTTTATTGCAATCATTGTTTGTTATAGAATTGCAATCGATCTCAATGGTAAATTGGTAATAGCACAACCTCCATAATATTGGGATAATGGGATTAGTGCAAATTCTACATCATGAGAAATATTTGACATTTGAACTACACCTTCTCCTCAAACACGCAATCGTATTCACTATGCAGAATTTCTGCTGGAAATTTCAAGTGACATTAAGGGGTAAACGTGTAGCAAAGAGATTCTCAATTAAGTGAAAATGTGATAATGAATCCCACGGTATTTTCAATCAACCAGATACATGAAAAATTGATCAGAATACTCCATGAATTGAAACTATTTTTAAATTGCCTTTTTTTTTAATTAGCAAACATTCATAAATGCATTAGTCGTGTTAATGTAAAGTGAGTATAGAACTCTATGCATGCATGGGGAAATAAACCCCGATAAGAATTTCAATATGTTGTAAAATAAGAAAAAGTTGTTAGGCTTTTTTTCAAGTCCAAAAAAATAAACTTCATAAGGTTATGTCCATTACATAATTACATGCTATAACAAGGATCAATCCTCACAAAAGATACAAAGCATTAAACAAAACATATAGGAAATCCTTCAAACTCATAAGTAAAGACCAGAAATATCCGACGGGCTACAAAATCACCAAAAAAACAGCCAAGGAGATGACCCAAAAAGTATAAATAGCCTAGGTTCATTTGTAGACGCCCTCATCCAGCAACAGCCCGTCACAACACTCCTTAAAGTGGATCAAGCCATCCATCATCCCCATAACTAACTTCGAGAGTCTATTGGGCTCCTCGTTGAAGTCCCTAAATGTATGCTTAAAGGAAATGTGTGCAAATTCCTTTTTAAGGACCTAAATATGGCTCTTCCAATGACTGAGGTGAAGAACATTAAGCTTGGAAAAACTAGATATCCAATTAATAATAACTGCAGAGTCTCCCACTACTTGTAAAAGTTGCACCCCCTTCCTTTTTGCACTCCATAACAACCCCCACAGAGCAAGAAGTTCTGCTTGTATGCTAGTACCAATTCTAGCCCGCATCCAAAGTTGTAAAGTGTGCCCCCTCTTTATATGCAAAACCATTCCTGCTCCACACAAGTTGTCTTCTTGTGCACCATAGAAAAAACCCACAGAGCAATCTGGCTCAAAAAGGCTCGTGGTGTTGTCTTTCCTGGATATTTTAAAGTAATCCTTTAACCATGCCATGACCCTGTGCACCACCTAGATAGACGAAACGGTCTTACCCTCGAAAACAGTAAGATTCTGGTTTTTCCATACTTCCCATAATATAAAGAAAGGAAGCTCATGAAACTTAGGAGAAGCTGCAAACAAAGATTGAAAGTTGTCGTTAAGGTTAGGCTAATTCAAGTTCACAATCAATCTTAGAGCCTCTTGATAGTGTTTCCAAATGCTAATCACAAAAGGACACTGAATAAATAAGTGACCAACAGTTTCAGTTTCTTTGTAACACAGGAGACATATGCCCATGCCAACAAAGCCTCGCTTAAGTAGCTGGTCCCATGTTAAAATTTTACCTTTCAAACATAACCAAATGAAGCAGCAAATCTTAAGAGGAATTTGCCATCTCCAAAGCTTTGGACACCACGAGGTACGAATTCTGTCAACATTTTCAGCAACAATAAAATCATAGGCCCGCTCCGCGATAATGGTATGAGCCGCTCCACCCCAATCCTATGCCAATTGATCAGGATTGTTATTTAACCTTATAAAAGCTGCCATTAAGCGATCAACATACCCTTGCCACTGGGAGGCCTCTGGTCCTGTAAGACCAAGATCGTCAGTAGAGAACCATTCAAACCTGGACCCCTCCACAGTAGAGCCCTTATAAACCTGCGAAAGTACTTCAATATTCTTTGACTGTAAAATTACAATCAACTTTTGTGAAATCATGTAATCCTCTCTTAGTTTGATAATCGGATCGGTCCCATATGCGGGAAAATACCCCTACGAGGATTCCAACTTAACCTTTTCTTTAAGATAGGCACCTTCCGATAGATACCTTTCCAAATGATGGAGGTGTTTGAACTGAGAGCGGGAGTATTACGTAACCATATGGAAGGCAGAATCGACTTTAAATACTTTTTTCTTAAAACTTCAGTCCACAAACTATAGTTGAAAAGAGCCCTCCACAGCGTCTTAACACTCAATGCTTCTTCAAACCGGAAGATTTGTTTCATTCCGCAACCACCACAATCCTTTGGAAGAGCAAGGTTGTGCCATGCAGCTAGATGAAACTTTGCATTTGGTGAATTCCCTGTCCAGAGAAAACGAAACATTCTCTTCCTCAAAGCTTCCACTATGGTTCTTGGCACCATAGCCATCGACATCCAGTACACGGGAATCCCTTGTAGTACAAAATTAACCAATATTAACTGGCCACCCAAAGATAAGAATCTGTAAGCCCAGACATTAATTCTCTTTTCAATTCCCTTGATAAGCCAATGCCAATCTCCTTTTCCATAATTATTCAGTTTGAGAAGAAAGCCCAAATACAGCATCCCATCCTGCAAGTTTTTTACAGTTAAAGGAAACATAGTCATAACCTATTGTCGAAGTTCTAGATCTAATTCAACTTCCTTCCTAAAGTAGAGCACCGATTTTTCAAAACTAATAGTCATGCCCAAAGCCGCACAGAAAAGTGTAAGGATGTCTCTCCGCAAAACCCAGTCATGTATAACTCCCCTTCCAAATATGAAAACGTCGTCCATGAACAACAAGTGGGAGATATTTAATGAAGGAGAGAAAGAAACCCCTTGAAACCTCCCTTCTGATTTTGCTGAGTTAATAAGCATACTAAGTCCTTCAATAACCATAAGAAAAAAAACCGGCGACAGAGGGAAGCCTTGTCGTAACCCTCTTTCCCCCATGAAGAAGTTTGTAGGATGCTCGTTGATCAAAATAGCAAATTTTGTAGAGGACAGACAACTCATGATCCAATTTGTCACCTCCACCAATAACCCGGACTGTAAGAGGACAAAACGGACAAATGTCCAATCGACCTTATCATAAGCCTTGATAAGGTCCATCTTAAAATAAGAAAAAGTTGTGTGTACCTAGACAATATAATTTTATGTGTTTGAAAACAAGTATAGCTAATGTATGTTAGAGATAGTAGTTGATGAAATTGAAAGGAAAATGTTGTTGCAAGTACTAATAAGCAATAAATAGAAACCCATGTAATCGATGGCAAGTAAATGAATTGTACATTAATTTGTCATACAAAAAAATATACATATGTTAGTAAAACAATAAAGAACTAGGTAGTGATCAAGTTTGGCTCTAAATATATTGGATATCAACATTGGTATTTTCATTTTGCAGGGATTGGGAATTGAAATTTTAAGTGTGAAAGGGACAGAGAATGAAGGTGTGCCTCTTGCTTTTTTCGAAGTGACACATATGAAGTGTCTTTCAGATTTGCATAAATTTCAAAGAAGAACTATGGTGCAATTCACATTCCTTCTAATGTTGCAGTGGGTGGCATCGTTGTGAAGGTCAAACCTTGACGTTCATTGTTACCAATGTCAATGGTTGACCTCGTTGATGTCAATCCTTGGGATTTATGGATAGTCAATTCCCAAACCATCTTGAGAGGGATTTGTTTCTTGTTAATTCAATTTATAGGTGGAATTGATATGTTCTTTGGTTGAGAGTGGTCCCATGGATTTCCATTGAAATTATCAAATGCCGTAACAACATAAGCTAGTAACAAAAGGAGAAATTGTCAAAGTAGTAATTGTTTTATTCTAGAAAACACTCACGCAGGCAACTCTCAATTTTCACTAACAATTTAGGCCCCATGAAGATCATCTCATCAATGAGAATGTATTGAATGTGTTTCATCTCTTCTTCAAACACTTATAGGGACTCTCCCTGTAAAGGATTCATGTCCTTTATAGGAATCAAAATCCCTCCATATATAGTAGTTGCATATATGTTAAATGTTGCAACTCCAATTGAAGTGAGGAGCAATAATGTGCTATGGCCAAAGGTTGCTTGAAAGATATATGTTGTTGAGGTAAGTTCTTGAGAATCAACCCTCTAGTATAACGGAGGGCTGTGAAGGTCAATCCTTGATGTTCATTGTTACCAATGTCAATGATTGACCTTATTAATGTCATTCCTTGTGAGTTATGGATGGTCAATTCCTAAACCATCTTGAGGGGGATTTGCTTATTGTTACTTCGATTTATAGGTGGAATCGGTATGTTCTTTGGTTGAGAGTGGTCCCATGGAGACCCAATGTAATTATCCAATGCTGCGACAACATAGGTCCATAACTTCAAAGTATTGTGAAAACATATTTTTTCGTTACCTCAAAATATTGTATGGCACATTTTATTTAATTGTTGTTCTTCACTTCCAAATATACTAGTAATTATGATGATTTTTTGGGGGTTCTTTTATCTTTTTCTATGTTCAATGCTTTTGTCATTATTTATAGTTTTTCCTTGTGTTTATTTGTTCTTCTTCTTCTTTCTCTCTTATTATTTTTCTTATTTTCATTATTTATTACACTTCTTCTATGTCTTCCCTTCATTTATTTTCCATTTATATTCTCCACGAGTTGACAACACAATTCTAACATAATGATTTCTCTTCAACTCTCTTAGGTTTTATACCAAACAAATGGAGATTGCAAAAATAATAAGAATAGATTAACTCTATATTTACTCATAATAAAGTTATCCTAAAGAAACACTAAAATTACATATAATATAAAAGCACAAATATATTGTTTCTTTATGATTGATATGAGATTATTGATTTGATCTAATACTTTTTATTTCATTTCATAAAGCTATCCCACTCAAACTAATACACTTCAGTGTATATTTAAACTTTATATTTTATTTTCCAAATAAAAAACATTTTAAGTTTTTGAGTTTTGTCTTAATTTAATTTTTATCCTTTTGAAAATTCTATATATTTATTGCATCAAAAGAGAGAATTAAAGAAATTATAATTATATATCAATTGCATAAAGAGAGGGAAGTAAAAAAATTATAATTCTTTTTCAATACAAATAGAATAAATGTCAAAAACTTGCAAATAATAAGTAGGAAAACCTTGAACAAATGTGAGAAAAACCTGCATATAATAAGTATGCATTAGAATATATGTGAAAAGAGATTTGAAGGACGTTAACTGAAAAAAAAAAAAAAATCATATCCAAATTCGTTTCAAGACGGAGGCGGGAGTGTTTCAACAATGGACAAAAACCATTCAATCAAGTTGAAGAAGGAAATGATGGAATCATTGGAATGGGCAAGGAATTGGACGGAACTGCCATACATATCACCTTATTTAGATGCCAACCATCTAGATAAGTGGACTCTTGCGGTTATACATGAAGTTTTTTCTCTTTGCGTGCTTAAGAGGATGGCACTTACAATCTTGGGGAAATTATGTGATGACTTCAGATTCCTAAATTCATTTTCAAAAATATTTACGAGGCACCCAGGGATATTTTATTTGTCCTTGAAAGGTGGGGTCAAAATGGCAATTTTGTGATATGCCTATGATAATGCAGAATTGATTGATATGCCGTCACTATTGTAACCATCAAAAACACCCCGAGATAGAAAAGTGTTGATACGAGTATACTTGAATTTTTTTTTGGTAAAAAATAAAGCCATGGCCTAAACATCTCATATTGTTATTTACAAAAACTTTAAAATCAACCCCTAAATTGGAAAAATATTTTTTTTCTTCAAGAGATAAATTACAACTTTTTTGAAATTCATATAAATATTCAAAAACTCATTTAGAATTTCAATTACAAACATCATACTAATAAAAAAACATATAAAATATTTCATGTGAAATTATTCCAATTCATTCATGTGAAAATTTAAAAAAAAAAACATTAATAAATACCCCCAACCTCCCTAAACTATATATTAAAAATAAAATAAAAATAAAAGTAAAAACATTAAAATTACCCCGAAGCCCCCCTAAACTATATATTAAAAAATTAAAA
The DNA here is from genome assembly GCA_027924585.1 of Larix kaempferi. Classification (NCBI taxonomy): domain Eukaryota; kingdom Viridiplantae; phylum Streptophyta; class Pinopsida; order Pinales; family Pinaceae; genus Larix; species Larix kaempferi. Next base: position 1,163,485 of record BSBM01001162.1, read on the forward strand.
AAAACATTAAAAACTACCTCAACCCCTAAACTAAACGATATATTAAAAATTTAGTTTAGGATGATAAAGAAATTCATGGCATTGATAAGTCACTACTTTTATTTTTTTTAAACTAGATTCGAGTCTCCAAACTACTTCTCTGCTAGGCTTTGAGTTGACAAAGAAATTTCCACAGTTTAAAAGACTAATACCCCGTGAGAGCAGAGCAAGGTTTTCAGGGTTAGAATTTAAACTTGGCTTCCTGGTCTTTGAAATGAAATGAGTTTCCTATTGTTAAAGCCATATACTATTACTCAATTTCAATAATATTTACCAAACTCATAACCATATCAACCCATCCCTTCCATTACTCAAAAACACATCTCAATTGGTATTTTTTTCATATACATGATTTGCAATGTGTACAAAATAATTTATAAAATAATATTTAACAATCAACAAATTAATAAAAGAACTTATGTATTTTGTGTTGTTTATTTATTATAAATACAAAACTAAATAAATAATTATGATTTCATTAATGATAAAATTTTAGATACATATGTGTTCACTAAGAATAAGCACACCAATAATTATGATGTGCTTCTTATTTAAGAAGCAACATGGATCAAAAGAAGTAGGCTAATCTAGCGCTCTTTGAAAAATCATGTTAGTAAGTATTAGTCAAGCGACTACTAAGATGGATCACAAACTTATTATTCATCTTCTTTGGAGGTAGGTGGTTTCATTAAATTGTGTTTAAATTGGAGGAAACTTGATGGCATGATCCTTCTATCCAATATCGATGACTATACTTATATAATTAAGTAGTAGATCAATGTAAAATTGGGTGCACATGTAATGAGTAAAATTGATACATATAAGAGATTAGTATTAACATTAACATTAAAACTCTATTATATTATGTTTTGGGGAAATTTTGGATTACTACGAGATATTCTCCCATTTTTTAAGAGTTGTATAACTATCAATTGTTATTGTTCTTTAAAACTATGTTCTATGTTTGTTGGATCATTTGGTTCATCACAATTAGTATCTAAGTGGACGATTCTCGTATCAACAACCAAAAAAAATACTTTAACTCCATACAATTACAATTTTTTATTGTGAGATTAAAATTGAGTGTGACTTGATTATTTTGGAAAAAAAATACTTTAACTCCATGCAATTACAACTTTTGATTGTGAGATCAAAATTGAGTGTGACTTGATTATTTTGGAAGGCATATGTCCCATATTATCTCTTATTAAAATTATGTTATCTCTGCTTGAAATTTCTTCTCAAGTTCTATAATTAATTCCAGAGAAATTTCTTCTTAAGTTCTATAATTAATTCATAGATGCGGTGCGCCTTAGGAACTTAAGACATGAGATTCCATATTGCAGTCACTATACGTGTATTTATAAACTGCCATCCCCATATAAGATGGATCCGCGTTTGGCACTTGCAGTCCCTCAATTGGACAAGGATGAATAACATGATATATTGTTCCGTATATTTTGGCATATAAAGCTGAAGCTATATTCAACTCTCTCTGTGTCCCTACCATTGACCTGATAAACTGGCTACCCAGTTAGTTACAATGGGCTAACCCCTCTAGTAGTTATAGTTAGTTACATTGGGATACCCGGAATCCATAGATAATTACAAGAAGCCGAGACCTAAGAGCCATCAATTGACTGAGGGAAAAAAATATATATATATATGGTGGGGTACATCTCCTTTCCTTTATCTCGACAATGTACTTTAAAAAGGGGATTCCTCCTCTCACTTGGACTGAGAAGATTTTAAAGCTATTAAATTCATAGAGGTGTAGGCAGGGGACGGATAATCAAGTGTAAGAATGTAAACAAGAAAGGATGGGGATGCGACCTCTAAACAAAAATTTTTATTCAAATTGAGTAAGGTAAAGTCCTTGTTATTATTTTTGTATTCACTTATTAGTAATCACTGTCAAATTATTTTAATAACTATTAAAATATAAAATAATATTTTCAAATTAATAACATAGTTAACATTAAATTTTATATTTTTATAAATTTTAAATATAAGATTTGAAATGACAAGAAAATTATCAATTAAAAAAAGTTAAGATACTAAATTTTACAGTTAACCAAAATTATTGTTTCAACATTACAAGTTTAAAAACAAAATAAATATCACTAAAATCAAAATCAATGCCATAAATTTTATAATAAGACACAATGTTGAAATATGCCAAAAACATCTTTACACTAAACAAATTTGTTAAATTTGTAGCACAAAGTAGGTTGAGGTTGAACAACTTTTGCTTTTAAAATGTATATGGCAAGACTTTAACTAATTTCACATTAATAACTTTGGTACTTTTATTTTAAAATAACATTTTAAAAATATTTAGCATTTTTCTCTTTCTCTATCCATTAAATTCTCTTATTGATATTAAAGATAAATAAACATCATCATCATCATCACTAATTGAATTTATAAAACAGAATTAACTCAAATACAATGAAAATTACTATATATTGTTTTTTCTATTAATTTTGAACATCAAGCTAATATTTTTTTTATTAAATTTATAACATGTTTCTCTTTATCTACCCAATAAACTTTCTTCTTAATATTAAAATATGGTAAACATCAATAATTAAATTTATAAAAAAAATAAAATTTGAATTTATAAAAAATAATTGATTACATAGAACATAAATTATCATATTGTATTTTTCTTAGATTTTAAACATCAAAATGGTATTTTTATTTTCTTCAAATAATTAAAAAAATAATTTACAATCCAACAACATTAACAATTAAATCCATAAAATTCTTCTACGCATATTTATATATCTACAATAATTTTACTTCCTTATATTTGACACATGAAACCAAAATACACCACATTTAAGAATTCAAAGTTTACGAGTGCTTTGTAAACTTGAATTCAATGTATAGAGTGAAAAGGGACAGGCTGTTAATCACCCATCATCATAAGCGGAGTAAGCTAGGTCGGTAAGTAGCATCTGGATACCGGTAGAACTTTCCAAATAGGGGATAGATCCGGGACTAATTGACCGAAGTTTCATCACCGATTGAAGCAGAGGTAGAAAAAGATCCATAGATAAAAAAAAATTAGCAAAACCAGCTCCACTAATAGCATATCCTGTTTCAGTCGATCCAATTTTATCAGCGAGAAATATGTATCCGATAGCAAAGGAAAATATAAATTCCTCGACAGAGATGGATTTCACTGCCTACAGGGTAGAAATTTCCTACTTCCACTTGGAAATCCTTTGGCAGTCTTGTTTCCACTATCAAGGATTTGGATCAACAACATTGCCTTCTACCTTTGGGATGACATTTATCTTATCTGAGAAGCCTTTTTGGGAAGAGAGCAGCTATTTTTTTTTGGAGGTCGGTGATTAAAGAGGGTTGTGCTCACTTTGAAATGTTAAATCCACTCTTGGATTCATGCTAGAGTGAGGGACTGAGCAACTGTCACCAAAAGCACTTCCCTGTAATGGTTGCTTGTGATGACCTTCACGTCTCTCTAATTAACCAGCCAAAGATGTTGCTTGATATGACACACATTTACCAAAGATATCTCCAATACTTAGCAGCTGAATAGTAACTGCCAAAGCTCAGCACAGATTTTCATTGCTTTCAACACAAGATTCTCATCTTCTCCTTCATCAAATATTCCTCCCTCCTCCCCCTCATCCTCCCCTCCTCCTCCTCCCTTCTCCCTCCTCCCCCTCCTCCCTTCTCCAGGCTCCTCTACCCACATTCCTCCACTCACTTGGGAACCAAAGGGGCGGCCCTTTGCCGCCCAAGTGAGCGGAGGAGTGTGGGAAGAGGAGAACAGAGAAGGGAGGAGGGGGAGGAGGGAGAAGGGACCAGACATGCATCAGAGGGAATGCACCCAATGATTGATTATTTAAGCGTTGCATTAACAAAACAGAGGAGGATGCTTACTTGCTTTACTTTTAGTGTGACAATGTTATCAACCTGGCGTGTTCACCGTTGATATGTTGCCTCATTTATCCTACTTAGTTAGTAATTCCCCACCAAACTTATAGCGGGCGAGCATTGGGGCTTCAAATAAATATAACTGTTGGACGAGCTTGGTCTCGCATATTATGCAAAAAGGGGAACTTGATAGTTTGACACTTATTATTTTGAGAACAGGTGGGTACCACTCCCCCTGTTGCACCTTACGTATATGGCTGGATAGCTTCCTTAAACATTGTTTCGAGGGTCCTCTGCTGATAAACCATAGCTCGAGCTAGCTTCCTTGTTGTATCATTACAGTGTTCCTGAAGAAATACATTGAGCATGTTACCTTAGGAGACAATATTGATCAATGTACGTTGGTGGATTTTGGGTAATGGGAGTGCTTTAAATGACGGTTGAACTGTGGATTTTAGATTAACTGGAGGAGGAGGGGGAAGGGAGGAGGAGGAGGAAACAGGAGGAGGGGGCAGTGGGAGGAATATTTGAAGAAGGAGAAGATGATAATCTTGTGTTGAAAGCAATGAAAATATGTGCTTAGCTTTGGCAGTTGCTATTCAACTGCTAAGTATTGGAGATATCTTTGGTAAATGCATTCCATATCAAGCAACACCTTTGGCTGGTTAATTAGAGAGACGTGAAGGTCATGTAACATATCCAGAAATTAGAAACCAGTATTTAGTGAATCATATAAAATTTCGCAAAATAAAACTGCTTAGATTACACCTTATATCCATAAGTAAACTACGCGAATTGATTAATTTACTTACGCTTATTAAGTCTTAATCCATTTTCCATCAAGACCTATTTACTATTCAAAACAAGTAAGGTCTACACAATTCCTTTTTCTCACTTGAACGATTACATGTCCGGAAATCTTCATAACAACGGTATGCTTATATAGAAAATAGTTTTTACAAATACATACTTATATAAGTCCAATAACTCGCTAAATTCACTCCATATATTAATCGCAACCATGAATATGCTTAGACCATAACATACATTTCATGATCCATACGAGGATTAACTATAGTTCATTCCTTACCAATCACCTAGCCATGTATTGATGTAATAACAAAACCATTCATAATATCTAGTACATTTAAACAAGCAAGGAATTACTATTGATGTAACAACAAAACCATTCATAAGACATTTAAACAAGCCAGGAAACATTAGAACGAGAGACCAATTTCAAGTGGTTCACCCAAAACCTTGGGCTATGTCCACAAATAGTTGTTGCATCTTGTAATATTTATTCAAGGGTTACATCCTAGCAACGTCATTGTTGCTTTTACAGCTTATCTGAGAAAGAGTATCTTTCGTGGCGTTCGTACCTACACATTTACAGAGAACTTTCTTCACAGCATCAACTATTGCAATAAGATCTTATATACAACCGCCGAGTGGTCGAGGGTCTAGATCTTACATAGATTCCCAATCCGGCTATTCTATTTACGTCACAGATCATTGTATTACCAACTTACAATGTAGACTTTGGTTAACAAAAACACCAAATAGAGATCCCTAAGGATCAAATCCAACTCTACATCAGTCAACGACAGAGTTAGTTAAAGTAGTATATAATAGAAATAATAACCGAATCATGCATTCAACCATCCCTTGTCTCACCTAATATATAATATATAACTCACCATAATCCGAGATTCACGCAGTGAAGTTAAACCGTTCCCAACATAAGGCAACCTACCAGATAAATGAAATTTGTTCAACAACTCGCAAGCAGGAGTTAAGTAATAAATACAGAGTTTTAAAATGCTGAGATCATGATGTTCATTTTCCTACCCCGGGAATTCGTAAATTTCAACTAACAACCCAACTGACCACTACTAGATCACACGACATTCTAGAAAAATATCGTACAGCAGGTATGCTAACCTGTGAGAGAAAAAAAAGGTGCAAACGATTTGGCATAACATGCCATCCATATAAAATATCAGACCATAATACCCCTTTACTTTCGCACATACAGATATTGATAAAATGCAAAGATAAGACTCGCTGATCACTGCAAATTTAAATCTAAACTATATGTCTTATCAAATAGCAGCATACCGGATTCAACCATCTAAAACCCTATCATTCATTCCGAGACACAAATCATGAATAGAGGTGAGAAAACTTATATGAATTTAATCTCTTTGCATAACAGAAACTAAAGAAAATAGTCCAGTATATAGAAAATTATCAACAGCAAAATGCCTAAAGGTCCGAAGTGTGCCTCTGTGGTTGCGCATCAGATAGGGTAAGTCGAGGTACTAAATGCTCCAAGAAAAATTATACTAAGAAAATAATGAGGTAATAATAATACCTCAGTTCGTGGGGCGTTGGATAATAACATAACCTGTCAAGGCCGATCTATGAGACGCGCAACACACCTATCTTCATCAGTCGTGAAAGACCCTTGATCTATACAACGCCCTTCTCTTCTATTTCTGCCAGGCGTGAAGGATATTGGATCGATCCTCCAAACTCTATTCCATCTCCATGATACTAAAATCACAATAACATAAATAACTCGTCGCACGATCATTACCTCTAAACTCGGTTCCTTAGGGAATTCACAGCCAGAAAGCATAAAATAATAATTATATATATGCCTCGAGAGCTTAAGGTCTGTCCTTGGCATTCTTTGATACTTGCTGGTCATCTAATTATATGATGGTAAGCCCTATCTCTGTCCAACAATTACATGCAAATATATATATATCCAAGACTCTTGTCAAAGAGAGCGTACACGGCTTCAACCTGGGGTAAACCTCTATCCCAGCAATATTTTAGGAAACGGATCTAAATATAAGGTATAAAGTATTTGCACTCAGCCTGAGAGTTAACGCTAATTGGGTACAGGTCGATATTCAAATATAAGAATATCCAACTTAACAGAAATCTAAACCTACGGTTTATCAAATCAAGTCTTCAACAGCATAGATATATAAATAAGGAAGGATAGATCTACGATCCAAAACCAGTCAGAAACGATACCTTCCCTGTGTGCAGAGGTCAAGGACGGAGATACTTATCATACTTTACGGTTAACCCTGTTCATGTCGGGACATAGATCGATGAACGCTACTCCTCGATCTTCCAAGATTTTGCGCAAAGAGACAAATCCTCTCCGTCTAGATCGTCTTTTTCCAAGTTCCCATCGCAGGGTCTTCTGCAACTAATCTTCCCTGCTCACTTCTGCTTTCTCTTCCCTCAATCCAAAACACATAGATTATCACTCTGATGCAGATGTGTTATCACACTCCGCTTTCTTTCCCCGTGGTCCCCCCAAGACACAGACTTGCTCTCCCTTATGAAGGGGAAGGTAAGATAACACCTATCCATCAACACACACTTGGCTCAAGTATGGAAACACCTGGCGGAAACCTGAAGAAAGACGTTCCCAGAAGGAGATAGCCTTCGCTTACCTCACAATGCGAAATTTATGAGAGTAACCCTATCTTCACGGTGTTTGTCTATAGCCAGCAGGTCGTGGGAAATGGAGTTGTTAAGTTTTTTTAACGCCGAGTGTTTTCAGGAGATAGTGGTGTGATCTTATTACTCTTAGTGTCGAGTAAAGTAAGCATTAAATCTCTTCCAATTTATATATATATATATATATATATATATATATATATATATATATATATAATACTTTTATTATATTTGTATGTATAAGGTTTTAATTCTCAATTCTCATTCCTTTTTCCCACCATATATAATATAGGTGAGTGTAGACACTACTTTGATTATTTTCGGTTATTGGTTTTTCATTAACTCTTTTTATATGAAAAACCCCAAACCCCTTTTATAGGTATATTGTATTTACAAATAATATCTCTTTAAACAAGATTATATTTGCATGATGTTAAATATCCTCTTCCCATCTTTGTATTGTCAAGATGTTTATTTATATATATATATATATATTATATATATAAGGAGAACTTAGCTTCATAAATAAGGATACTTTTTCCCGACACTCTTATCGAAGTTTATGTTATTATAATACCTAGCGATAATACTTAGCTTTACTCTAAGAAATGGAGCTTTATGCTTATAGGTAAGTAACCTAGTTTTAAGGTCCACTGGTGGGGCCTTAGCCTCGAGCTCCTCACCCGGGCCATTTACACATTTCTAATTACATTTATTAACAAAATAATGGGACATAAAGGAGGGATATTACAGGTCATCACAAGCAACCATTACAGGGAGGTGCATTTGGTGACAGTTGCTCAGTCCATCACTCTAGCATGAATCCAAGCGTGTCTTTAACATTTCAAAGTGAGCACAACCCTCTTTAATCACCCACCTCCAAAAAAAAAGATCTACTCTCTTCCCAAAAAGGCTTCTCAAATAAGATAAATGGCATCCCAAAGGCAAAAGGAAATGTTTTTATCCTAATCCTTGATAATGGAAACAAGACTTCCAAAGGATTTCTAAGTGGAAGTGGGAAATTTGTTGGCTTCTTTGATACCTATCAAAGGTGGAGGTCGTGTAGAAGCAACTAAAACAAGGACCCGAGTTGAATCCTCCAATGTGTGCTTAGGAACATGAATGTTGAAGTGAGAGGCAACTGAAACAAGGACTTGAGTTGACTCTTCATAATTTCAATTTCATAATAACTATTTTCATAAATGTGTATATAAAAATTGGAAACACTTCAAATGGAAAAAATCGTCAGTGATTAAAAAACTAGGAATTAATAGCACACTTTATTATACCATATTATGCTAAATATAGTTTTTTTTTCAAATGAAGTTGAAAAGAAAATGGTTTAACATGAAATGACATAACATGGCATCATGGTTCTCTAAATTATATATATGTTTAATATTGAATTCACTTCAACTTCGCTCTTTAACCTCCGATATGACATTGTCCAATGTCATCATGTTTGTTCTTTTTTTTTAAACATTTGTAGCAACTCTGGAGTCAATGAAATGTCATTTTTGTATTTTTCATATGAAACTTCAATTAGATTTGGTAGTATATTTTCATGAACATGTCACCTCAAAGTGTAGCTACTATATTTATCTTCGTTTTTATATTAAGTAGTGAAGACTATGATTGTAAGATAACATTGTTTTTTTAGCATTTAACATAGTAGCATAGATCATCAGGTTGTAACGAAGTTGCAAGAATGATATAGTTGCAGTTACTGCAAAAATGTTCAAATAGAGGTGTATAAACAATTTTGAATTCTAGAATTCTTTGCACTTGCAATATAAAATAGATGTATTTATTTAGTTTCTTTTGTGTAGATTGTAAAAAATGAATTAAAGCAGATAGAATTGGAAAACTTGTATGTTTGTCAGAAAAGAAATCAACAACGAAGTACTAAAAGTACATCTAACATTTAATCTTTTAAAAAAATGAGCATCGAGTGAAATTACTTTCTTGGAGATTGGACTGTGAAAGACATTACCAGTTTTCCATCTCACACTTAGAGGTTCGAAAAAAGTGGGCATTCCAAGACATAGGTTTCCAAATCCATTTGAACCATTTCTAGTGACATTTTTAGATAAATACATGAGCATGGATCTTGAGCTAAGTTGATATCGGACTTAAAAGGAATAAATCTTTAAAAACCTAGTCCACTTATAATTGAGACCCATAAATATTATGTTTGTTTTCATTATCTACTAATCGATAATTTGCATTTGGACTTGCATATAATAGTTTGCATTTGGACTTGCATATATTTTGTTAGAAAGAAATTAAAGGAACATGTTTGAAAGGGTCAATACTGAAGGAATATAGAAGATGAAAATGAAAACATACTCACAATTGCAGTGTTGTATGTAGACTCTTCATATTTTATGTTCAATTCATAGATACTCACCCTTCTTTTCAATGTAGCATATTGAATAAAATAAATTTCAAACACAAATTAAGAACAAATAGATCCCACGACCTCCATGCAAGATTTAAAGAGTTATTGTTGCATCTAAAAAACATTTATTTGGGTGTTTTCCTTCGAGTACTTAGTGAATCCCTATTCTTTACTCAACATGTGAAAGTTACATCTTTCAATATACTCCATGAATATATTGATAACCTTCTCCCATGAAAAGAAATAATGATGAAAGAAATATTTATTTAACAAAGAAAATGTTTGTACTAAAATATTATATATTTGAAGCTAAAGTTTACACGTTGAAAAAAAAATTAAAAGTCTAAAATTTGTACCTCTATCTTATTACAAACCTTCATTCATCATTGGATTTCATATAAAATCTAATAGTTAAAATCCATTTCCCCATCAATTCTTACTACTAGATTAATTAATTATTTATTGAAATTTTTTGCTTCCATACCATGATTGTATTAATTTTTTATATACGATAAGAAATATAATTGCAACATAATAGATATTTTTGTTATAGATGAATTTTTTCAATAAAGGAACGAAAATTTTAAGGAGAGGAAAAAGGGATAGGCCTAATGTATTATAGGAAAAAGGTGGGCGGAACAAAATTATATGCTATATTCATTTTGATGTTGAGTTCAATGAGTTTAACTTACTCATATAAAATGGTCATTTGTTTAGGGGGTAGGTTTTAATCTGTTTTTTTTATTTTTTTATTATATAGTTTAGGGGGGGTTTAAGAGGGGTGTTTAGAAAGGAGCACTTTGGGCATCTTGCAGACATAGAAGACCCAATGGAAGAGGACATTGATGTCCCTGAAGAAAGCCTTGTTGAGGTTTATTTATTGTCTTAAAGAATCACCAAAATATTTAATTATCGACCAGGGTTGGTAATCTTAGAGTTGTGGCACAGTATATGCTGAGGTAGAATGGGACCTAAGTTTTGGCTCGGCAGACCTTAGAAATGTTTAATAAAGAAAAGATCGAAATCTTTCAAAATGAAAAACCGATTCAAACTTCAGAAAGACAACAAAGGAACTAATTAAACCAACAGATCATAATAGTATCAAGCTATACCACTCTACTCTATGATTAAATAATGGGAAAATAACAAATACTGATAAAAAAGCAAATTACTTTTTATGAAAATGGAAACTACTTGACTAAAGACAAAAACTACAAACTACTTAATGAATTCAACAATTATTCATGCATTCAATTAATACTTCAAGACTACACTAAAGTATCTAATTCCATTCTCCTTGATGGTGTATGTCAAATGTGATAGGAACTAGGGTGAATGTATCGTAATGACTTTCGAATGTAACAACAAAATAAAATGGGATTAAATCTAACCTAATTTCTACAAACAGATGTAAACTATAAAGAGACCAATTACAATTAATTTTAAACATTATGATCTATCTTCTATCCATAAGCAAAATGATATAAAACTAATGAAATCTAGAAGCAAGTAGAAAACTTAATAAAGATATTTACTTGAACTGAATCTGATTTGGAAGCAAGTAGAAAACTTGATAGAGATATTTATTTCTGAACCAGACTCTATTTCATTAACATCTTCATTATCTATGTGAATGGGAAACTAATCCTATGCTTAACAAAGAAACTATCAAAATTAAGATAACTCGGAGAATAAAATTATTAACTCTAATTCGAGATAAATCTTAAGAACATATAATAAACTATACTAAGAATGAAACTGATAAATCATAGAGCAGTAACCTATTGGCAAATCAAACATGAAAGACATAACTTAGAAAACAAATAAAGCAAAGTTAAGGAAGATGAAATGGAAACTAAGAATGATGACAAAACTTAATTAAAACTCTATGCAATGGGAAACAAGATCTTAATTACATCTAAAACTGCTAATTAAAAGCAATAAATATTACAATTAAAAAGCCTGAGAAACTGGATTCTAAATAAACATGAAAACAATGCAGAAAGTATTGAGGTCTGAATGACGATCCAGATGACAGTCCGAATGACAGTTCGGATGGAGAAAAATGATTTAAACTAAGGAAAGAAGTAGTTTGGATGATCTTAACTACCAGCTGGCTTATGCATATGAACCTACAGTGAAAAGGAAGCAATAGAGAGAGTGTTTAGAAGCTAAGATAACAAGAAGCAACCTATACTAATCATTGTTCTAAGGAATGAACTATTTCTATGACATAACAAAACTAAGGTATGAATAAAACTAACCTACAGCTACAGAAACACATTAGCAGAACTAATTCTAACTATGAATTTAATTTGAACTATTAAAACATTAGCTAGTTGATTCTACCTAGTTGCAAAACACTGAAAATAAACTACAAGAAAAACTATATGCTTGACCGGTCATTATCAATTCTGTAAATGTAAATTAAATTATCAACAGGAAATAAATGACAAGAAATTAAACAACAGCTACAGGAAAACACAGTCAAATGCAATTACTGAAAATGAAAAACTTATTTAATTGCAGAAAGAAAAATACAAAATATACACAATAGAACCTCTGGTTGTTGAGGGGCCTTTCCCAGCAATCAGAGATTGAAGCTTTAACTCACAATAATCACCAACAACAGAACATCAATAGTAAAATTCAGGAACTTCCATTAACTGAGAAAATTACACAACGTTTCTACAAATTACTGATAGCGTGTATGTATATATCTACTGTGCTATATATCATCTACATTTTTTATGTGTTTCTCCAATGGAGGTGTCTATTTATAAGATTACAATGGGAGAGAGGGTCGACATAGTCGACCTCTCTAAAAATAGAAGTCTTTAATGTCTATACAACGGCTGCTTGGTGGTTGACGACAGTGCAGAGGCCGTCGGCCTGCTTCCACGACGTTGATCCCCTTTGACACGAATGGCTGCGAGTCAGTTTCCTTTCATCGTGGGAAGAGAATGCATTAGCAGGTTGAGTGTGGGAGAGCAATGATCTTCTGGAGCATCGACGTGAGAAGAGGTGTGTGATGTCAGGCTGGGCGAACAAGAAAGACGGAGCTTCTGGAGCGTTGACGTGAGCAGGAGGTGTGTTGTCGAGCTGGGAGAACAAGGAAGCGAATCTTCTAGAACGTTGACTCACCAACCATAACCACCACGTTGCTAACAAAATCCATATTTATGTTTTTGTCTTTAATGGGTAGGAATATGTCAACCAATGATTCCGCAAGTTGAACAAAGGGCTGAACGGCGGACTGGTTACGCCTGAACGTTTGCAACATGAACACGAGTCTGAATGGAGGTCCGTTTGAATCCCATAACCTGCAAGCCGAAATCTATTTTCCAAGCGAGTCAAAAAACATTAAATTAATATTAATAAACCATGAAAATAATGATATTTAGCCAAGATTCACATGATATGTAAATACGATCATACCTGGGTCTGATTGACGGTCTGAATGGAAAAAAGAGTGACTTATTATATCAAAATAGTGAAAATAACGCCATTCAGAGTATATTTGATGATAAAAAATGGAGACAAAATGGACACCAACAAGCCTAGCTCCATAAAATTCCAATTTCAATGAAGAATTTGGCATGCATGATATTGTTGATTAGTTTCATATCTTGAAGAAAATGTTAAATTTGAAATTTTTTTGATAATATATATTAGTAATGTTTTGACTTTAAAACTTTATTTTGAAAATAAAATTTCTATATATAATATTTTTAATATGTTTTTTTACAAATATATGGTATAGTTTTTCTTGAATTTATGTGAATCGTCACTTTTGAGAAAATAATATGAAATAGTATCATTTTTATACAAAAAATGTCTAAAAATTCATTGAAAATAGTTTTAAATGTCTTTATTTTCTGGATTATTTTACAATTTTGTCAATAAAAATATCTTATTTTGTCCATAAAAATGTCTTATTTTATAGAAGAAAAAAATTGCAAAATGTATATGTTTTTTATTATAAATTGCTTATAAATGTATGTTATTTTGTTAAATTTCTAAAAACACGCTTGAAAATAGAAATTAAATATATTTTATGACAAAGATAATTAAAAGGCCCAAAAAAATGCCTCAAAATGAAAATGTGTGATACTGGTATCAACCCTTTTTGAAACAGAGATAAAAATAGCTACTAAAATTAGGAGAAAGAAAAATGAGAACTGTGTCGAGTTATCGTTTCATAGTATAAGTGGTTCATTGTTTATTGCTTATCTATACAACAAAACAATAGTAGTAATAATCATGGTCTGCGTGGAATCATATAATCATCATATTTCTGTTGGCGCCAATAGATAATTACAGTAGACTTTGTTAGATTTAACCTCTATAGGCATGATTTAACCTTCAATATTATCAATAGTAGAAATAGGAATATTGATATTATGATAGGTTTATGATAGGCCAATACACAGATCCATTGAAGATAGTAATGAATGTTAGCTCATTCATTTATATTAGTTTGATCTAAATGATCAAAGACCTTTTTAATTTAATGATTTTATTTTATTTAAATAATTTTAATAATTTCGTTATGAGGGAGGATAATCGCTATGTTTTCATATACATATAGTCTGGTTAACATTGTATAGTCATAGTCACCATAGCGATGTCAATATCCCACAACCTCCTATTTTGTGAAAATGTAGAACTTTTACAGAGAATGAGATATAAGGTCGGCCGCATTGCCCAAGAGGTTGAAAACTGGTTGACATTTCCTCTTGTAGAACACTGGTGGACGGTTCCTCTTGCAACCTACTATTTCGGTAAGATTTTTCCCACTCATATCCTCCATTTGTTCATTCAATCTATTGGAGTGTTTCCATATGCCTATCCATTTATTTGGAAATAAATCCATTCTACTAAGTCCCATAACCTACAAAGTCCTATAAACTACAATCAGAAAGCCTCTAGGAAGATTTAAGGACGATGTAGAAGAGATTTAAGGGTTTACTGGTATGACAGGGGGCAGCTCCTCATAGGTCGTCGACAGACGACGAATCTGACAAATGAACCGTTCCCTTAAACAATGCCTTCGGTGTAATTTCACCTATAGTGAATATTCAACGAATTTGAATTTTTTCCAAATTTCCCTACACAAAATACCAATATGACCGAATTATGTTACTATGATAGAAAACAGATCGACTCCATGCTAGTTTCATTGCCCCGTGTGAATTTGTTTCCTTGGAACGAAATGTGGAGCCCTTATAATGCATGGGATTTCTGGAGTGGTCGGGACCTCTCTCACCGGTGCTTAGAGCGTGGAATTTCTCAAGCATCTTCAACGCCACTTCGATATAGGGTGGACTCTCTCACCGATGCTCAACACATGGAAGTTCTAGGCAACCTTCGATGCCATGTCAATTCCATCACGATCCGGTCGCCTCGGGCATTTCCAACCTACATGCCAAAAAAAACCTTTGGGTTCAACACCTTAGGTTCGAATCATGCAAGGCACGGACCAAATCGTGCAAAAATTTAGACAATCTTTCATAAAACCCCCTTCACAGACAAAAATATGGAATATTTTCTTTTAAATTTGTTATTATGTTTTTGTTTTTAAAAAAATGGATGAAAGGAAAATTATTAATTCCATAATATTTAGTCCTATGATGAGTTAAAAGAGATAACGTCCACATTGTATTCTTGATAACAGGATTGCTTGTACATATTTGTTTTAAAAAATAAAAATATTTTTATTGAACATAAAAAATATTTTTAATTTATTTAGCAAAAAAACTCTACACAATTTTTTTCTTTTTATACTAAATTTATTGATTGGAAATCAAATTATTTGTTTTTATAAAAAAATATTTTAATAATTGACTCAACAAATTTCTTTTCACAGAAAATAAAAAGATGAATTTTGAATTTCTAGATCTAACTTTTTCATTTTTTTATATTTTTAATTGCTTATTAATTTTTTTTTCACTTAGAAAAGCACATTCACTCAGATTTACTTTTAAACAAATAACATGAAACTATAAACCATTGAAGATATATTCTTAAATGATTTACCAATTTTTTATATTCTTAAACAATTATCATGCAAATTGTTTTTTTAAATCATTAGCATAGAGATATGTTGAAGACGTCACTATCACAAATGTACAACAATAAGGAAAAGAATATTCTAATAGTGCTTTTATATACACTTCTTTCTCATTGGATCCATCAAATACTTAGTTTGGAATAGAAACACGCACAAGGACAGTGCCCGCGTCCAGCGGATCCTTGAGAAGGAGGTAGTCGCTCACCTCCATCCTTCCATTATTATTTTCCTCGCCTACCACAACTCCTCTCTCTTGTTCTTCTATTCTTTTATGCTTTCCCACCACATGAGTAAACTCGGTAGGAGCTACCATGTCATGTTTATACTTGAAAACCTTGAACGCAATTCAAATTTCAGAGTTTGGAGGTTGGGCGATTTGATCCCAGTATATTCGCTTGCGTAAGAAAAAGAGGGCGCAACATATTACGATTGTGTTGGAGAATTGCAACTGGGAAAGACAAAACAAGTTGTTGTGACGCGTCCACACCAACAAATGGTTTTGCATTTCTATATTTCATTTCAAAAAACTTCGTCATCATCAAATACCATATACCACTTGTCAATCCAAATTTATTTTATACTTGGTTCTATGCACCAGTCAATGGATAAATGTGACCAGCTAGTCGAAGGAACGCGACCAGTGTGAGGGTCTCGAAAGACAAAATAAATTTGGTCTTTTCCTATTTTCAATTATTTTATGTCCTGTTAACTAATCCCATTTGCATAAAACTACCTCATGGACTCTCTATAAGAAGTAATGTCATATAATGCACCTTGGGCATTGGCAATTGTGTTGGTGATAGTATCAATTGCTTTCCCAAGAGAATAACGTAGTTCATATCCCCCTTAAACATAGCACTTAGGCATCTCAACAATTCCAATTGTGATAGTATTTCAACATTTCTATCTGGCATATGTCGTCTTGGTGGACTTTGTTGTTATTCTTATGATTGAGGGATTTGTTGTTCTTCTTGCAATGGAGGGACTTTATGTTCTTTTTCAATAATTACTTGGTTTCCTCTTGGATGGATTTCTTCTTCTTCTTCAACATCTATTAGGTTTTCTTGCTCAATGTTTTGAATGTTTGGGTTTTTTGAAGGAATGGTTTCTTCAGGATTATGTGGATCCATGGAGAATACTCTTTTTTTATACAACAACTTTTTAAAATTAGATTGAATATTTAAAAACATCCACATACATTGAATTTTTTTATGTGGAATTTAACAAAAAGTAGGCAAGAAACATACCTAGATTGTTTCCCAACAGAGTTAATCAAGCCACCAATCCTTCCATGGATCAAGCAAACCATCCAAATGGAAGAGTAGACACCCAAATTGCAATTGTGTTAAATCTTGCTTGCGTTTTCTCCTTCCCGCCTTTTGCAAATGCGAATTGGAATGGGTTGGTCATGCCCCTTTTTTTCATATATCAGTATAACGCAAGTGCGAAATAACGTGCTTGTGTTATGAAATGCATATGCATTATATTTCACATACGTTATGTTTTGTATTTTTCATAATGTATATGCGTTATAATACACATGCATTACAAAACGCATATGCGTTATATTGCACATGCATTATGTTTTTAACTTTTTCATAACGCAAGTGTATTATAATGCATATGTGTTTCTTAGGCTTAGCATTGGTTATAGGATCAAGTTTTGACAAGCCTGAACCTAAGAACGTGGATACATTTATGAAATCTGTAATGAGGGTGTGTTTAGGAAATCTATGGTGCCACAAAAAAGTGGACACAACTTCATGCGACCACCCGTGTGTGGTATATGTCGATAGGCATATATTTGACACATTCTACATCAGAAAGCATTATTAATGTGTCAAATATACGCCTATAGGCATATACTAGACACATTATTGTTAATGTGGTTGTTTCTAGTTACAAGTTGAAGCATAGGCATTTGACCAAAACAATATATTATTAAATAGCATTTATTAATATATATTAAAGTATTCATAGGATAAAATCTATTCACGTTATTTTAACATTTACAATAAAAAGTCATAATAAATAATACACATATTTATGGTGGATAAAGGAAATGTTAAATTTCTAATACTCCATGTTGGAGAAAGTTAAACCTTGGATAACAATAGTTGACTATGGTTTGACCATGGTTTATGAAGGTTGACTATGTTTACCATGGTTAACAAAGTTTAACCAAAGATAACCATGGTTGACTATTTCTTGCCCTTTGTTGACTTTAGTTAACTATGTTTGATTTTGTTAACCATGGTTGACTTTAGTGAACCATAGTGGATTATGGTTAACCATAGTTGAGTTTTGTGAAACATAGTTGACTATGATAGACATTTGTTAACAAATGTGTTTGAATTTAGTTACCAATTGTTGACTTTTGGTGAAACATGCTTGACTATGGTTGAATTTGGTTAAGTGAGGTTGACCATAGACAATTATTATTGACCAAGTTTGACCAGGGTTAACCATGTTTGACTATCGTTGACCATAGTTTGAAAGGGGTTGACTATGGTTGACCATAGTTCAGTGTGTTTGACTATGATTGAGAATGGTTAACTATGTTTTGCTTTGGTTAACCATGGTTGATTTTATTTAACCATAGTTGACTTTAATGAACCATCATGGATTATGGTTGACTATTATTTGACCATGATTAGCTTTAGCAACCCATATTTGACTTTGGTTAACCATGTTTGACTTTAGTTTAACCATAGTTAACCAAGGTTGACTTTAGTGAATCATGTTTGACTTAGTTAACCATGGTTGAGTTTATTTACCATGGTTGACTTAGTTTAACCATAGTTAACCATGGTTGACTATGGTTGAATTTAATGTGTCCATATGGCTAGAGTTTAACATGGATAATTATTAATTAACCATGCTTGACTTTAGTTAACCATCGTTGACTTTAATGAACCATTGTTGACTTTAATTAGCCATGGGTGATTTTGGTTAACCATGGTTGAATTAAGACAACAATGGTTGACCATTTGACCATGTTTGACATCGGTTAACCATGGTTTAATTTAATCAACCATAATTGACTATGGTTGGCATTGGTTAGCTAAGTTGAAGTCATGGTTGACTATTATTTGACCATGTTTTCCTGTAGTGAACCATGTTTGACTTTAGTTTCACCATAGTTAACCATGGTTGACTTTAGTGAACCATGTTTGACTTTAGTTAACTATGGTTCATTAATCATAGTTGACCATGATTTAACCACAACTGAGGAAAGTTGACTATATTTACCATGGTTGACAAAGTTTAACCATAATTAACCATGGTAGACTATTGTTTGACCATGATTGACTTTAGTGAATGATGTTTGACTTTAATTAACCATTATTGACTTTAGTGTAGCAATGGTAGAGTTTAGTTAATCATAGTTGAATTTAATTAGGCATGGGTGACCATGGTTGAATTTAGTGAACCATGGTGGATTATGGTTAACCATGGTTGACTTTAGTGAAACATAGTTGACTATGATTGACATTTGTTAACAAATGTGTTTGAATTTAGTTATACATTGTTGACTTTTGGTGAAACATGCTTGACTATGGTTTACTTTGGTTAAGTGAGGTTGAATTATTATTAACCAAGGTTAACCATGTTTGACTATCATTGACTATAGTTTGAAAGTGGTTGACTATGATTTCCCATAGTTCATTGTGTTTGACTATGGTTGACTATGGTTAATTATGTGTGACTTTATGTAACCATAGTTGATTTTGGTTAACCATGGTTGAATTTAATGAACCATAGTGGATTATGGTTAACCATGGTTAACTTTAGTGAAACAAAGTTGACTATGGTTGACATTTGTTAGGTAAGTTTAAGTCATGTTTGACTTTAGTTTGACCATAGTTAACCAAGGTTAACTTTAGTAAATCGTGTTTGACTTAATTAATCATGGTTGACTTTATTTACCATGTTGACTATATTTTCCATGGTTGACTAAGTTTGGGCATAGTTAACCATGGTTCACTACAGTTGACTTTATTTACCATGGTTGAATATATTTTCCATGGTTGACTAAGTTTGGGCATAGTTAACCATGGTTCACTACAGTTGACTTTAGTGAACCATGTGGCCAGAGTTTACCATGGTAAATTATAATTTAACCATGCTTGAATTTAGTTAACCATCGTTGACTTTAATGAACCGTGGTTGATTTTGGTTAACCATGGTTGAATTGAGGTACCAATGGTTAACCATTTGACTATGTTTGACTTTAGTTAACCATGCTTGACTTTAATCAACCACGGTTGACTATGGTTAGCATTGGTTATCTAAGGTGAAGTCATGGTTGACTATTATTTGACCATGGTTGACTTTGGCGAACCTTGTTTGACTTTGGTTAAGCATGTTTAACCATAATTAAAACCATGGTTGAATTTAGTGAACCATGCTTGACTTTAGCTGACCATGGTTCACTAATCATAAACTATGATTTGACCACGATTGAGGACAATTGACTATATTTACCATGGTTGACATTAATTAACCATTGTTGACTTTAGTGTAGAAATGGTAGAGTTTAGTTATGTCACGTTCCCTCCCATCAGTCCAACTCAAGAAAGGGAACATGACACTGAGTCTGGGATTCTAGCCCCATGTTTATTAAAAAAATTCATAGCAAATAAAATACATATGTGTGCAGATGCATGATTAAATTTGACACAGCAGAATAAATTCTAATACACTCATCTATATACAATTTTCAGCATAATCATAATTGAAACATGCATCAATTAAAAACATTGCATAACCGAAATACAAGAGAGATTACTTATCTTGAAATGAAGTAGTCCCGAGCAACTGGTCATGCAACTACAACGTTCCACCCAGCCATAGGCCAACTGTGCTCATCAATCTCTCAACACAGTTGCCACCCCTGAGCTGGGCATGATTTTCACAAGGAAAAAGGGAACAACCACTAACACATAGCCAAGTAATACTTCACAATTTAACCAAGCCAATCCACAGTTGGCTTTATCAGGCTTCTAAGGAAATAGAAGGGAATGAATTGCTAAGTTGATGAGAACAACCATAGAGCTATTGGCACCTCTACAAGATCTAGCTAGCTAGGCACCCACAATACCTACACACCCAACACAAGGAAGTATTCCCGTCACTGCTATGTAGTCCCTCGGGCCATACCTTCCCTTCTAGTGCTCTCAGGGTGTGGATAGAAAAGTAGCGAAAGCCCTTGATCTTTAGTGAGGTTACACTCTTCACTAGGTTTATCAAGCCAATTTTGAATCCTCTTCTACTATTGGTTTCTTACACCCAAATCAAGCAAAATCAAGGGATACATATAAACCAAGTCAAGTCTATATCTCAAACACACATATTTACACAATTGTTGAGGATGGAAAACGATTTTTAACTATGGGATTAACAAAATGAGATTGCCATGGGTTTTCCCAAATCATGGCACAACAAAAATGAATTTTGGGATGGATAAATAACCACAAGGAAGAAAATGGTTTCTCCCACAGGTATGTGAGCATTTAGATGGCCCAAAATGGCCTCTATGGACCCCCAAATCGATTTCCCTTATTCCTCGATGTTATACAACACAAAAACGCCCTTCCTAGCTAGAAAAATGAAGGAAACCACAACAAAAACATGGAGGAAAACGTCGAGGAAGCGTAGACTGCATGAGGGAGAGAAGACAATGCCCGAATCATGGCTTGGGGAGAAATTTTGTGGGTCTTTTCTTTCCCAAGAAGAAAAAATGTGATTTTCAAAATTGATGGCTTGCCCATACACGAAATTGAGCAACCATACCTCTCCATTCCCCATAGCATTAACTACCTCAACCAACTCTTGGAAGAAATAAATGATTGGGTGCATAAGTCAAAATGGGTAGTTGATGGTTTATGGGTTCTCTCATTGGCACTTGGATTGAAATTATTGGCTCAAGGGTTTGAATATTTTTCCTCCCCATTCCTTGTAAAAACCATGCCCCCATACTCTTGTTGCATTGCATCGCTAGTTGTGGGTATTTTATTAAAATTCATATTTACAAGATATTTGTAATTTCTATTGTGCCTCGCTAGCACAAAAACCATATGCATCGATTTTTAATTGCCGATACATAAAACGTTAAATTGATGGCAGGGCCTTATCCTTAAGCTCCTCACCAAGATTTTTATAACAATATTACATTATTAACATGTTTAATGCAATGGGGTCAAAATCGAGATATTACAAGTTATGCATAGTTAACTTTAATTAGGTATGTGTGACCATGGTGTTGGTCCTCTATTTTGTCCATTCGATGTACTATTTCCTAGTATTTAAAGTCTTAATGGGTCCAATAATAATCAGTTTGATGTGTCTTTTGAAGGTCAATATTGCTAAAAGCCATGGTAAGTAATTTTAATTATTTGATTGTTGTATTTTCTTATTTTTATGCATATGTTGTGGGTTTTTAGGTTTCATTTAACCCTATGTTAATAATGCTGTGGGTTTCTCTTCTATACAGGGTTGTCTTGTTATTTGGCCAGCGTTCAAATGAGGAGATTTGGGGATTCGATCTACCATCAGGGCGTTTTTTATGGGATCCACATCATCTTAAGATGCTTTTGGAAGATTGCTTCACTGTTATTTCAGGCACGATCTGTGGTGTTATTATCTTCTCTTAAACGATATGTGTATATCCTGGATCTGAGATGCCATTTTTGGCTCAGATGGTTAAGATATTTTGAGTATTGTTATTCCTATCGATCCTTGTCTTCAGGACGATTTTACTCTGTATAATCTAGTATAAAAGTAGCCATGGAAACCCTAAGCAGGGGGAATTTTGTACAAACTCCATTTTCTGAATATGATACAGCGTGTGTTTTCAGCAAACTCGTGATTTCAATGTGTGAGGCGTTGAGGGCAGGGCCCACCTTCAACACCAGACTGTAATATTCCATTAGTGTGTGTGGTTTGCAATAGTAGATTGGCGTTTTCTCATTTCACATTCCTTTTCAGCATATAACTTATTTGCCCATTATCGGTTTGCAATAGAAAATGTGACTGCGAGTATTAATTAATATCATTTACAGTTTATGGTGATAGAGTGAATTTGTTAACAGTTTGAATGAAAGATTCCATTTATTTTTGGTGAATGGTTATTTTAAACCTAGGGTATATACAATTGCATGATCTGATATAGAGTATGGTAGATTCAATTTGATGAGGGATTGAGTGTGTTTAGATTGAGAGTTTTATTACGAATGGATTGAGTGTTTTTAGATTGAGAGTTTTATTATGAATGGCTTGAGTGTTATATTTCCATAGCTACAGGAATGGTTTTTGACTGTACAATTGAATTCAGAATTGGTTTTAAAACTTTTCTCTAGTCTTCTGTGTGTGGCATTGGTACATGAATTACAAGTTTAACTTTCATTACTAAAACCTTTATGTTGCAGCACAAGAATAGTGTATAGACAGCCTGTTCTCTTATTATCGAATCAGGGTTTGAAGATCGTGATCATAGAGTACTTAGGGTTTACTGTTTTTGATAAAGGATTGCATTTGTATTTGAATGAGTTTTGAGGAAGAGTCCGTGGCTGTAACCCTGTTCATTTGAATCAATTTTCGTAATTTGAACACAGTGACTATCGATTACACAGTTCTAATCTTTATTTGATGAACAGAGTTTTGGTATTTTCTTCATGAGTACTTATATGCATTAGTTGTAAATAGAGAGTGAAGGAACTTCACCAACAGTTAAATTCTCATTTGATAGATTGTATGCATTAATAACTCAAAGCTAAAAGGCATAGGACTAGTTCAGATTTTGGGATATTTGGTGTGAATTTACATACTTGTTTTAAAAGTTCAATTAGGAAACATGGTTGACGAAGCATACACATTTGGTTAATGACAGATTGACTTGGATTGTGACTACAATAGCCTAGATTGCTGTAGGTACCGTTTATTGTTTTTAATTTGCTAGCAGGTTGTTTTTAAATTGTAGAATTACAGTTTGAAAACCCTTATTTAGGTTATCTTCGAGTTTAACAATAAGAATTTGTAATGTAGTTTTCATTGCCTTTAATGCAGAATTAGTGGTCTTTAGCATTGGCCCTTTAGGGTTAGTCTCATTGTTGTTAGCAATAGATTAGGATTTCTTGAGCATTAGGGTTAGCTTATCTGCACATATAGTGTAGCAGCTCGAAGTCTACGATTCCCCGGTTGATAAATTAAATTGAGGTGAATTAAATATCAATAATTTTAACCAACACATGGTTGACTTTAATTTTCCATGGGTGACTATGATTGACTTTGATTAACCATGGTTGACTTTAGTGAGCAATGGTTGATTGTAGTTAGCTAAGGTTGACCATGTTTGACCATCATTTACCTTGGTTGACGTTGGGTGACAAATGATGGTTGAATAAGAATGGCAATAGTTTACCATGTGACTTTATATACTAATGTTGACTTTGGTTACCCACACATGACTTTAGTTATCGATGGTTGACTTTCGTGAACCATGCTTAACTCTCATGTGTGACCATGTTCGAATGTCATCGACCATGTTTGATTATGGTTGACAATGTTTTACTATGGTTGACAATTTTAGACTCTAGTTTGACAATGTGTGACAAAGGTTGACTGTGTTTACCATGGTTGACTAAGATTGACCATAGTTAACCATAGTTGGATATTGTTTGATATTCATGGTTGAATTTAGTGAACCATGGTTGACATTCGTCAACCATGGTTCACTTTATTAAATCATGGTTGACTATGGTTAACATTGGGGTGTGTGCAAGAAGATGAGGGACCTTCTAAATGAAATCCTAGTTTTTGGAAACACGTTCACGTTACATAAAAATATAACGCGTTTCTGATACTTAGCACTTGGTATGGTAAAACCCAAGCCTGACATGTCATTATACATGTAGGATAGATAAACATAACACGTACGCGTTATAGAACTACAAAACATGTACGCATTATGTAGTTATATAACACGTACGTGTTTTGTAAATCTAAAATCAATTTAAATACATAGTCTCGACCACCTGCGACACATTTCAAGCATCAGAAATGTGAATTCGAGCTTGGACAACGACGGATTTCATGCCCTAGAGTATTGGAAGAGCCCGATTTTGTTGGAGGGGAGGCAAATTCACATGTGGATTGTCATCTAATCAAGTAATTCATTCACCCATACCATTTTTTTGTCAATTCTAAACCTAAATTACCGTTTTTTTATAGTTTAAAACAACCTAATTTTGTAATATTTATCAAATTGGAAATAACCCAATCTCTAATTAAATTCATATCTCTCTCAACCAAGATGAGTGAATAATTACAATGAATCCATTTTCAAGAACTCAAAAATTCCTAATGCAACCAAAAATCGAAAAAAATAGAACTCCTCCCTTTCTACAATGTATCCATCCACATGAAACCCAAATTTCCAACTCTCAAAGGCCATTTCCCCATGATACTAATTGAATAAGTTTCCTCGGAAATGGCCATAACAAGATGAAATGTATACACAAGCATGAAAGAAAAAATGCATAAAAAATTAGTAACTTGGTTCCTCAAAATTTCATCACAATCATTTGTCCATAAACATAATCAAAATTTCATCACAAGTGTACGTATCTATACATTGCCTCTTAGTTAAGCACCCTTAACTAAATTCCAAAACACATTAACAAAATGCCTCTCGGGCCTCCCCTATCCACACCCTCAATCAATCTACTCAATGCTCAGGGGCCGTCGATTCAACTCAAAGACATGTCGAGTCTCTAAGCTCGTCTACAACCAATTGTATTCCAGTCCACAATTTCCCCATTTTCCCATGTCACTTTTGGTTGGTTTCCATGTTTATAGAACAATGGAAATGGTGAACACCCATGAACTACCTAGAGTGTGTTGTGAGAGTGTTCCCAACCATGATCGAGTCAATGATATTTAGAGGACTGGTGGCAGCCTTGTATCACCCATTTTCTTTCCTCACATATCCTAATAGTCCCTCGCCCCTGTCGTTTACATATCCAACAATCCTAATCTACAATCAAAAAGACCTACGGCCCTGATCTAGTAACTACTCCTAGAAACCTATCCTAAAACCCTTCTAACATTCTTATCTATCTCGACCCTTCTTCCCTTGGATGTTGTCCTAACCCTACATCTATCCTAAACTTCCAATATCCCTCTTAAATACCGTGTTTAAGACACGGGTCTGATTTTTACCACCTGACATGCCCCCGGGCATGTTACCTTAACCATCTTTCTAAGCCTAACAAGTCATATCCTATTCTTACTTATTCATTAACTGAATGTAATCACAGTCCTAGGACTGTGACATTTAAATTTAGTTGTTCTATCTCAACTTAATCTTCATCCTCATAATCAACCATCTTGTCATATCAATCACATATCATAATACTTGGATCATTAATAAATATACATGTGATCATTCTAAGATAGCACTGTCAGATTCCACTTGTGATATCTTATTAAGTTGACATTGTTGTTATTGTCATTCTAGTCACAATCTCTAGTTGATTATTCAACATCTTAATCATTGATAGTCATCTCAAGTATATGTAATCATATTGGAAAGACAAACTCATACATATCCATTTCATTCCATGCCACTTTTTCCTCCCCTCCAACCACAAGGTGTAATATGTTGAAATCAATAAATTTAATGTTAGCTTATGAAGTTGATGGAAATATTATTTTCTGGAAGGGACGTAAAGGACAAAACGTGTCAAAATAACACTCCTAAATTATAAGAAGTTTAAATCCAAGTTTGCATGGAAAAGTCACCAATGAGAGTTAAGAAGTGCCTTAACTTCTAGAAAGAAGTTGAACGAAACTTACTTTTTAATTGTTAAATGTTTAATTTTAAGTTTTAAATGTATGTAAGTGAATGCCATTAAATTGCTTCCTTGAGTTTGATTTAATAAATTTTCAATTTTGAAGAGACATCATTATATACCATGTATATGTTTCTAATGATTTTTGTATTGATTTTTTTATTGTAGTTGCGGCTATGGACACAAATGCTTAGATAATGATTGAGCTTTCCCACTTGAGGGGCATTAGTGCAGCTTTTAGTGGTGGTGACAGTATTCGCCGCTCACTTGCATCAACTCTGGATGCAATTGTTGACACCATTTTACAATCTAGCAATGTACTATATGATATTACATCATATAGAGAAAGAAAAAGACAAGAATATGTTGATGGGATAGACTACACTGCAATAAAAAAGTTGAAAATATCCAGAGAGCTCATATTTGCATTGTTTAGGGACTCTCGGTCAAGGGAAATCCCAAATGCAAATAGGCCTCATATATATATTGAGTGGTGCACATTTCAACCATTTGTTGATAACTGGATGGACAGATGGTACATGGTTTTTGATATGCCACCACATAACAATAGGGAAATTCCCTTGTATTTCCTCCGAAAGATGTATGCAGAGTTCGTGTTACATAAACACATAAACTATTTTGATATTTTACAGTTTCAGGGGATCGGTGGGGGGATGCCCCAAAACTGACCCAATGCGAGGCTTGGAGACCCTGATCGCCCTATCCCTGCACCTCGTAGGCAGTTTATTGGGCCAGATGTCCCACCTGCACATCGTGTTATTCCATAGACACGTGATGCGTTTTTGAGTTTGGCATGGGTGGTTGTTCGCCATGGCACTATGGTTCAACATATGGGTAAGGAAGGGACATCTGTCCCTGGTGTGGTACATACACCAGGTTGTCACCATGCAAGACCATCGTCTAGTGCAAGACCATCGACACATCCCCAGCCTAGTATTGAGCCTCATGAGTGCACATCGTGTGGTCGTCCCTGCTATGGTCTTGCCTCAGATGTTGCCTTCAATGGGTTTTTGAGTGAGGTATGTAGATGGTTAATTGTAATAAATTCTTCATTTATTTTCCTCTTTGTACACATATATATAGTTTGAGCTAATATATTAATTTTGTGAACTTGCAGTTGATGCTTTATGACGGCAGCGATGCCCCAGAGTCAGATGTTCCAGACTCTATAGGGGGGCATGACATTCCATCCACTGATCCCGTCATTGGTGGAGGGATTCATTATGATGCCCAGTTGGCAGGCCCCTGTTATATAGCACCCATTGCCATATATCACACCAAGGTGAACATTTTAAAATTTTAGTTTTTTAATACTTGTTATTTTGTTAATTTCCACATACTTTACATGTTAGTTCACTAATGCTATCTATAGTCTAATATTTACAATTATTAAACTTGCAAATGGCAGATCCTTCACTGGGGCAAGCCAATGTGGACGTATCATCCATGTTCGTAATCGTCTGAGGAAACATCTGGGCTCCAGGTAAACAATTAAAAATGTCATTTTTTAAATACATGTCTGTTCGTTGAATCATGCATGTCTAACTACATGAACACTTGCTAACTATAGGAACCAACCGAGACATCTGGACCATTGCCTGGATTTGTATCTCCTCCTAGGCCATTCATGAACAAGGGTCGTGTGTATGTAAGGCAGCAACTCCTAGCAAGACTCCAGCTACCCACGACCATGGGCTTACTGATACCATGGTAATGTATATCCTTCGATGATATTTGTTGGTTAACTTGAAATCTAGTGCATAAATCATTTTTTGTTAATGTTTGAATTGCATGTTTACTGCATTAGGAACCAGAGTTATCTATTGAAAACCTCACATCGATGGTTGATGCAGCAGTCAGTGCTGCATCTGCAATGGCAACTGGTCACACAGAGGTATGTAACTATTTCAACATGATCTTTACATAGTTTATTATTGTTGTCTATTGTTTATTCATGCATGTCTAACTATTTCAACATTTTGTGATTGTAGCCACCAGCAGCAGGAGCAGTTCCTAGCCCCCCTGGTTTGACCATGGTTGCGACCATCCTGGATGTTCAACCAATAGCTCCATCTCCTACACAAGGAACGCAATCCCCTTTGCCACGGTCTCTCGTTGAGGTGAGATGTCCATTAGTGACCAAGTGTTTCATGCAATTTCTATGCACATGTCGATAATTGTTGAGCTAATGTATTAGTACATAGTTAGTTGAATTTAACAATTGATATTTAATTTGTAGGATCCAGAGATGCACACTGATCCTAGAGATGTGCCTAGAGGATCGACGTCAGGAAAGAACAAGAGGAAGCTTGAGTTTTGATGTGTCTTATGGGATATATGTACATTTGGATACATGTACATGTGGCTTGGATAGTTTTGGATACATGTACTTTTGGATACTTTTGGATATATATGTATAGTCTTTTGGATACATGTACATTGACTTCATTGTGCATGTACTTTTGGAGACATGTACATTGACTTCATTGGATACATGTACTTTTGGATATATATGTACTTTTGGAGACATGTACATTGATATTTCACTTATAAATTAATGATACATTTCACTTTGTATTTTTTCTTCGGTTTCCACATGTTCTTGTGTCAATTTATTGTGTTGATTTGCATGGATTATTGTTAACACCCAAAAAGTGCTCACTACCTCATCTACCACATCATATGGCTCATTTGTCCATTTTCCTACCATATTTCCCTGAAAATCCCAAAAAATCCCATTAAAAAGCCTCCAAAGGGCCTAAAATGCCTCCAAAAGGCCACAAAACCATCAAAATAGCCTTAAAAAGGCTAAAAAACCCCCTTTTCCTCCAAAAATAGCAAAAATCGCTAAAAAGGGAATAAAAAATATAAAATAATGAGGAAAATGAGGAAAAAACCCTATACAGCTGCCCTAAACCATGTGTTTCCCAAAACCATGGGTCAGCACTCCACCACCAAAAAACTATAAATAGGTGATGGAGATCCCTTATTTCATATCCACAATCAAGTATACCCTTACTCTGCCAAAATCTCTCTTGAAACCCTAGTTCACCATTGAACTACTTTCACCTTGAGAGCCACTTTTGGCCCATTCCCACCATTGGAGAAAGAGAAGGAGCACATTGGAGCTTGGAGCAACCCTCTTGGACATTGCAAGGAGCTTCATCAACCTTCACATTGAAGGTAATATTAATACAAAACTATTATTTAA
The DNA here is from genome assembly GCA_027924585.1 of Larix kaempferi. NCBI lineage: Eukaryota > Viridiplantae > Streptophyta > Pinopsida > Pinales > Pinaceae > Larix > Larix kaempferi. Next base: position 1,193,481 of record BSBM01001162.1, read on the forward strand.
ATTTGTTGTTTATGTTTCATGCACATGTTTTAGAGTAGTTTTTTCATTTCTGTTTTAGCTTAATAATTTACATTTACTGAACTGCTACTAAGGAGTCCATTCTCCTTAGTAGGTGCTCATTTGCACAAGCTAGGGGTAAAACTGTGGAGTCGCCAAAACTGTGGCTAGGGTTTTACCCCTAGCTTGTGCAAATGAGCACCTACTAAGGAGAATGGACTCCTTAGTAGCAGTTCAGTAAATGTAAATTATTAAGCTAAAACATAAATGAAAAAACTACTCTAAAACATGTGCATGAAACATAAACAACAAATTTAAATAATGGTTTTGTATTAATATTACCTTCAATGTGAAGGTTGATGAAGCTCCTTGCAATGTCCAAGAGGGTTGCTCCAAGCTCCAATGTGCTCCTTCTCTTTCTCCAATGGTGGGAATGGGCCAAAAGTGGCTCTCAAGGTGAAAGTAGTTCAATGGTGAACTAGGGTTTCGAGAGAGATTTTGGCAGAGTAAGGGTATACTTGATTGTGGATATGAAATAAGGGATCTCCATCACCTATTTATAGGTTTTTGGTGGTGGAGTGCTGACCCATGGTTTAGGGCAGCTGTATAGGGTTTTTTCCTCCTTTTCCACATTATTTTATATTTTTTATTCCCTTTTTAGGGGATTTTTGCTATTTTTGGAGGAAAAGGGGGTTTTTTAGCCTTTTTAAGGCTATTTTGATGGTTTTGTGGCATTTTGGAGACATTTTAGGCCCTTTGGAGGCTTTTTAATGGGATTTTTTGGGATTTTCAGGGAAATATGGTAGGAAAATGGACAAATGAGCCATATAATGTGGTAGATGAGGTAGTGAGCACTTTTTGGGTGTTAACAATTATCTATTACTCATGAATGTGCTATGTCAAAAGAACAAACTATTATATTTAAAGGTTTCAACGAACTCACTACATGCACACTAATTGGATATCTAATTAAAAATTGTGATTTGGGATGATCATTACAAGTTAAGTCAAAGTTTTTGCTCGTGTAATTTAATAAAACTAAGTGCAATACAGTGTATTTCAAGGTTTCAATGAACTCACTCATGCACACTAATTGGATAGGTCTAATTAAAATTTGTGAGTTTGGATGATTAAATTACAAGTTAAGTCAATGTTCAAGTGTAATTTAATAAAACTAAGTGCAATACATGCTACACATTTCATCAACCCCCAATATTTGATTGTACAATTAGATTCAACACTGCATATGAGTAACTACATACAAGTGCTCAAAGCAACATTGGTGAAAGGAACAAACATTACCTCGGGATTCGAGAAATAAACTGCCTTCTATTCTTAACTAGATCCTACATGTTAAATTCTTTATGTAAATGTTTTATGGTTAAATTTATGCATTGAACTAATGGTTATAATTGGTATAAAGCATTTATCTAGATCAAGTATAAAAAATTTAACATGGTATAAGAGGTGAGCTGTCAAGAAGGAAATTATACAAGCCTTAAAAAACAGAAACCCTAGGAGGACCAAAAGTCACCAAGTGTCCCGGACTGAAAGTCACCAAGTGTCCCTGAACAACATTTTCATGCGACTTGCCACTCGACATAAATCGGAAACTAGAGGTCGGATCAACAAACCGTCGACTACGTTGGTCTCTTAGCATGTGATTACCTCTAGGGGGCCCTCTCCCGCGTCTTCTCATGGCCCAGTTACTTCATTGTGCATTCATTTCATAAACTAGGGTTTTGCCTAGTTTCTTTCAATGCAATCTCGCATTGGTGGGTCAACTCTGCAAAACCCTCCACCGAGCTAGTGTTGGTAGTGTTCCCACGTTGGCATTTCCCATACACACTTGTAGGAGCCAATGACATGCAATCTTGCTGCTCCGTTTGATTTTTCACTCCCGGACCGAAAGTCGCCAAGTGTCCTTGAACAACATTTTCATGCGACTTGCAACTCGACATAACTCGGAAACCAGAGGTCGGATCGATGAACCGTCAACTCCATTGGTATCCTGGTGTGCGATTACCTCTAGGGGACCCTCTTCCTCATCTTCTCATGGCCCAGTGACTTCTTTGTGCATTCATTTCGTAAACTAGGGTTTTGCTCAATTTCCTTCAATGCAATCTCGCATTAGTGGGCCAACTCTGCAAAACCCTCCACCGAGCCAGTGTTGGTAGTGTTCCCACATCGACATTTCCCATACACACTTGTAGAATCCAACAGCATGCAATATTGCTGCTCCGTTTTCTTTTTCACTCCCAGACCGAAAGTCACCAAGTGTCCCTGAACGACATTTTCATCCGACTTGTAACTCGACATAACTCGGCAACCGGAGGTCTGATCGACAAATCGTCGACTCCGTTGGTTTCCTGGCGTGCGATTACCTCTAGGGGGGCCTCTCCCTCATCTTCATGGCCCAGTTACTTCATTGTACATTCATTTCATAAACTAGGGTTTTGCTCAGTTCCTTCAATGCAATCTCGCATTCGTGGGTCAACTCTACAAAACCCTCCACCTAGCCATTGTTGGTAGTGTTCCCATGTCGGCATTTCCCATACACACTTGCAAGAGCCAATATCACACAATCTTGCTACTCTGTTTTCTTTTTCGCTCCTGGACCGAAAGTCACCAAGTGTCCCTAAACAACATTTTCATGCGACTTGCAACTCGACATAACTCGGAAACCGGAGGTCGGATCAACGAACCGTCGACTCCGTTGGTCTCCTAATGTCCGATTACCTCTAGGGGGCCCTCTTCCTCATCTTCTCATGGCCGAGTGACTTCTTTGTGCATTCATTTCATAAATTAGGGTTTTGCTCGGTTTCCTTCAATGCAATCTCGCATTGGTGGGCCAACTCTGCAAAACCCTCCACCAAGCCAGTGTTGGTAGTGTTCCCACGTCGGCATTTCCCATACACACTTGCAGGAGCCAACGGCACACAATCTTGCTGCTCCGTTTTCTTTTTCGCTCCCAGACCGAAAGTCACCAAGTGTCCCTGAATGACATTTTCATGCGACTTACAACTCAACATAACCCAGAAACCGAAGGTCGGATCAACGAACCATCGACTCGGTTGGTCTCCTGGCATGCGATTACCTCTAGGGGGTCCTCTCCCTCGCCTTCTCATGGCCCAGTGACTTCTTTGTGCATTCATTTCGTAAACTAGGGTTTTGGTCAGTTTCCTTCAATGCAATCTCGCATTGGTGGGTCAACTCTGCAAAGCCCTCCATCGATCCAATGTTGGTAGTGTTCCCACGTCTGCATTTCCAATACACACTTGCAAGAGCCAATGGCACAAAATCTTGCTGATCCGTTTGCTTTTTCGCTCTTGGACCAAAAGTCACCAAATGTCACTGAATGACATTTTCATGCAACTTGCAACTCGACATAGATCGGAAACCGGAGGTCGGATCGACGAACTGTCGACTCCGTTGGTCTCCTGACATGCAATTACCTCTACGGGGGCTCTCCCTCGTCTTCTCATGGCCCAATGACTTCTTTGTGCATTCATTTCGTAAACTAGGGTTTTGCTCAGTTTCCTTCAATGCAATCTAGCATTGGTGGGTCAACTCTGCAAAACCATCCACCGAGCCAGTGTTGGTAGTGTTCCCACATTAGCATTTCCCATACACACTTGCAGGAGCCAACGGCACGCAATCTTGTTGCTCCATTTTCTTTTTCGCTCCTGGACCGAAAGTCACCAAGTGTCCCTGAACGACATTTTCATGCGACTTGCAACTCAACATAACTCGGAAACCGAAGGTTGGATCGACAAACCATCAAATCAGTTGGTCTCCTGGCATGTGATTACCTCTAGGGGGCCCTCTCCCTCGTGTTCTCATGGCCCAGTGACTTCATTGTGTATTCATTTCATAAAGTAGGGTTTTGCTCAGTTTCCTTCAATGAAATCTCGCATTGGTGGGTCAACTCTACAAAACCCTCCACCGAGCCAGTGTTGGTGGTGTTCCCACGTCGGCATTGCCCATACACACTTGCAGGAGCCAATGGCACGCAATCTTGCTGCTCCGTTTTCTTTTTTGCTCTTGGACTGAAAGTCACCAAGTGTCCCTGAATGGCATTTTCATGCGACTTGCAACTCGACATAACTTGGAAACCGGAGGTAGGATCGAGGAACCGTCGACTCCATTGGTCTTATGGCGTGCCATTACCTCTAAGGGGCCCTCTCCCTCGTCTTCTCATGGCCCAGTGACTTCTTTGTGCATTCATTTCGTAAACTAGGGTTTTGCTTAGTTTCCTTCAATGCAATCTCGCATTGGTGGGTCAACTCTGCAAAAACCTCGACCGAGCCAGCGTTGGTAGTGTTCCCACATCGGCATTTCCCATACACACTTGCAGGAGACAATGGCACAAAATCTTGTTGCTCCATTTTCTTTTTCGCTCCCAGACCGAAAGTCCCCAAGTGTCCCTGAATGACATTTTCATGCGACTTTCAACTTGACATAACATGGAAACCGGAGGTTGGATCGACAAACCGTCGACTCCGTTGGTCTCCTGGCATGTGATTACCTCTAGGGAGGCCTCTCCCTCATCTTCTCATGGCCCAGTGACTTATTTGTGCATTCATTTCGTAAACTAGGTTTTTGTTCAATTTCCTTCAATGCAATCTCGCATTGGTGGGTCAACTCTACAAAACCCTCCACCGAGCCAGTGTTGGTAGTGTTCCCACATCGGCATTGCCCATACACAATTGCAGGAGCCAACAAAACGCAATCTTGCTGCTCCTTTTGCTTTTTCACTCCTAGACCGAAAGTCACCAAGTGTCCGTGAACGACATTTTCATGCGACTTGCAACTCGACATAACTTGGAAACCGAAGGTTGGATCAACAAACGGTCGACTCCGTTGGTCTCCTAGCGTGCGATTACCTCTAGGGGGGCCTCTCCCTCATCTTATCATGGCCCAGTGACTTCTTTGTGTATTCATTTCGTAAACTAGGGTTTTGGTCAGTTTCGTTTAATGCAACTATTGCATTGGTCGTCTCAACGACTACACATGGGTCTACTTCAAGTGACTTAATCATTCATTGTATATCAAACTCTACATATGCTACATTTGAACATGTTACAGCATTAAGAAAATTTTAATTGAATTCTATACCTAAGGATTGTATCATACTATGTTTCAATTCCTAAAGAGCCTGATATGGCCATGACTTCTCATACTTGAAACAAAATATGGCAAACACAGCTTCCACATCCATGCATCTATTTGGAACTAATTTGTTGAAGTACGTAACCAATAGAAATGCAATGTAAAACGAAAAACCTCAGTAAATGACCCACAAAGCAAGAGACTCTGAGTCATATTTGAATTTGTTGAAACCTAAAATGCATACTTATCACACTGCAAGATACTCTTGGTCACTTCCAAGATGCAAGAGCCTCTGAACCACTTTTGAAAAACGAATGCTTACCAGATCCTTTTTGGCCTCAAACGCTTCAACAATGAATGGAATATCTTGGCCTAGAATGAAATGCTCGTCAAATCCTTCTGAGCATGGTCTCCTATATTCTCTTCCCCAACAGTATGGATAAAATTTTAATTGAATTCCATACCTAAGGATTGCATCATACTATGTTTCAATTCCTAAAGAGCCTGATATGGCCATGCCTTCTCATACTTGAGAGAAAGATGGCAAACACAGCTTCCACATCCATGCATCTATTTGGAACCACTTTGTTGAAGTACATAGCCAATAGAAATGCAATGTAAAATGACAAACCTCAGTAAATGACCCACAAAGCAAGAGACTCTAAGTCATATTTGAATTCGTTGAAACCTAAAATGCATACTTATCACACTGCAAGATACTCTTGATCACTTCCAAGATGCAATAGCCTCTCAACCACTTTTGAAAAACAAATGCTTACCAGATCTTGTAGGTCCATTTTGGAAACTAGGGTTTTGCTCAGTAAGGGAGTGTGCAATTTTTGCACACAAGGGTTAACTTTGCAAAATCATCCACTGGGAACTTATGGCTAGCGTTCCCAGTTAGAACCTTCCTAGACACACTTGTAAGACTCCCCGAAACCTGGTTTTGTTGCACAGTCGTCATTCTATGCCCCCGGTATGTATCCAGCAGGTGTCCCTGAAGGCCTTTTGGATGCGAGACGGAACGAGCCATAGAATGACGACCGTGGCTCGGATCGACAAACCGCCAAATCTATTGGATTCAGGATGTCGAGATAGTGCTAGGGGTGCCCCTCTCCTCCGATCCCATGGCACAGGTGTCATCTTGTAGGTCCATTTTCAAAACTAGGGTTTTGCTCAGTAAGGGAGTTTGCAATTTTTGCACATAGGGTCAACTTTACAAAATCATCCACTGAGCACTTATGGCTAGTGTTCCTAGCTGGAACCTTCCTAGACACACTTGTAGGACTCCCCGAAACCCAGTTTTGTTGCACGGTCATCATTCTATGCCCCCGGTAGGTATCCAGCAGGTGTCCTCGAAGGCCTTTTGGATGTGAGACGGAACGAGCCATAGAATGAAGAACGTGACTCAGATCGGAAAACCGTCGACTCTGTTGGATTCAGAGCATCGGGATAGTGCTAGGGGTTCCCCTCTCCTTCGGTCCCATGGCCCAGGTGTCATCTTGTATGTCCATTTTGGAAACTAGGGTTTTGCTCAATAAGGGAGTGTGCAATTTTTGCACACAGGAGTCAACTTTGCAAAATCATCCACCGGGCACTTATGGCTAGTGTTCCCAGCTGGAACCTTCCTATACACACTTTCAAGACTCCCCAGAACTCAGTTTTGTTGCACGGTCGTCATTCTATGCCCCGGTAGGTATCCAGCAGGTGTCCCTAAAGGCCTTTTGGATGTGAGACGGAATGAACCATAGAATTGACTACCGTGGCTCAGATCAACAAACCATCGACTCCATTGGATTCAGGGCATCGGGATAGTGCTAGGGGTGCACATCTCCTCCGGTCCCATGGCCCAGGTGTCATCTTGTATGTCCATTTTGGAAACTAGGGTTTTGCTCAGTAAGGGAGTGTGCAATTTTTGCACACATGGGTCAACTTTGCAAAATCATCCACTGGGAACTTATGGCAAGCGTTCCCAGCTGGAACCTTCCTAGACACACTTGCAGGACTCCCCAAAACCTGGTTTTGTTGCACGGTCATCATTCTATGCCCCTGGTAGGTATACAACACATGTCCCTTAAGGCCTTTTGGATGCGAGACGGAACGAGCCATAGAATGACGATCGTGGCTCGGATCGACAAACCGTCGGCTCCATTGGATTCAAGGCGTTGGGATAGTGCTAGGGGTGCCCATCTCCTCCGGTCCCATGGCCCAGGTGTCATCTTGTAGGTCCATTTTTGAAACTAGGGTTTTGCTCAATAAGGGAGTGTGCAATTTTTGCACACGAGGGTCAACTTTGCAAAATCATCCACCGGACACTTATGGCTAGCGTTCCCAGCTGGAAACTTCCTAGACACACTTGCAAGACTCCCTGGAACCCGGTTTTGTTTCACGGTCGTCATTCTATTGCCCTGGTAGGTATACAACAGGTGTCCCTGAAGGCCTTTTGGATTCGAGATGGAACGAGCCATAGAATGACGACCGTGGCTCGGATCGACAAACTGTCGACTCCGTTGGATTTAGGGCATCGGGATAGTGCTAGGGGTGCCCCTCTCCTCCGGTCCCATCGCCTAGGTGTCATCTTGTAGTTCCATTTTCAAAACTAGGGTTTTGCTTAGTAAGGGAGTGTGCAATTTTTGCACACGGGGGTCAACTTTGCAAAATCATCCACCGAGCACTTATGGTGATAATGATGATGATGGTGATGATTATGAAGACATTGATGGTGATGGTGATGGTGATGAATATGGAGATGGTGATGGGATGGTGATGATGATGGGATGGTGATGATGATGATGATGGTGATGATGATGAAGACGGTGATGGTGATGGTGATGGTGATGGTGATGGTGATGATGATGAATATGTTGATGATGATGATCATGGTGATGTTGATGATGATGTTGATGATGAAGATGATGATGATGATGGAGATGTTGATGAGGAACCTAGAGATGACAATGATGATGAAGATGTTGATGATGATGATGATGGTGATGATGATGAATATGTTGATGATGGTGGTGAAGATGATGATGATGATGAAGAAGATGATGATGATGATGGAGATGTTGATGATGAACCTAGAGATGACAATGATGATGAATGGTTTTGCTCAGTAAATTTATCAAGCTTTTGAGTTTCATGATAGTGGCACCATTGTGTAGAGGGTGAAGAGGTAGTGTTACTTGTAGGGAGATTAGGACATATTGGAGGAATTATCTAAAGGGTACATAGGGTTTAGTGCTAGGGTTTGGGTTGGAGTTATAGAAGGAAATTGAATTAGGTCATTTCTCTAATGTACATTTTATATTAATGGTATGGCTTGGTCTAAGGTGGTGCTCTCAAATAGATATTTCATTATGAAATATTTAACAAGACATGAATTAAATTTAATATAAGTGTATTGTTAAATATAGTGAGCATCGAGCATGGGCAACCAAATCTATGAATATGTGTATTGTTAAATATAATTTTGTTGGGTGAAGCCAATAACCAACATAATCAACATAATATAAGAGTTTTTTGGGTTGGGGATAATCAACTTTTGTGTAGAGCTCTAGGCATCAATGGTTGATGGGTGTCTCCATCCACATAAACAATCTAGATTAGCTATGTAATGATCCCATTACAAAACGCATGTGTATTCAACCAAACAAATTGAGAGGCAAATGCAATGCATACTCTTTCTAACTATGCAACTTGAAGGACTGAGCATTAACTGTATCGAAACATATTGTGTGGAGTTGTGAGGCAAACAAGCTATGGAGGCAAAACCAAGTCTCTTTTACAATTTCCAAAGTCAAATTTTATTGATCATAGTTTAAGTCATAGCGTTAGAGCACCCAAGGAAAGTTTCATCTAACTCTACCCAATCCCATAATCTTAGGGTTTATTGATCATATGTAAAAAATGGCATATTCATAAACTTGACATACAAGAGAAATTTTGGCATATTTATAAACAACATAAACGTAAATTTGGCATATCAACACAAAATTGACATATTCATAAACAACATACATGAGAAAATTGAGCATATATCAATATTCAATTACAAAAAGTATAAATAGTATAGTATTAAAAGTATGTAACACACCTCATCATGCTAGATCCCACCTATTATCATACAACCAAGCCCTCCAGATCATCTCTTATACTGATGGTCTCCATTAGTCTCTCGTGCTCTATATTCGGTAAAAAGTAGCATACCTTCGATGAATTTCGGCTAGGCATTGTTCGTACCTGGAGGTTTGTACCAGTGATTAAGTTGGTAAAGTGATACACACTTGCACCTAGTTTGTAATCCTTGTAAACATATCCACCCTTCTTTCTTGCATTGTTTTCCTATGTCAAGTATTCACCTTTAACAACCATAGACCCGATTGGGAAGTGGTTGTTTTCATCGTCAGTCATGGACATATTGAGGGTTTGATTTTCCATCTATACATTGTGCCAACTAGTGACCACCCCATTGACTATATTTTGAGGCAAACACTGCGTATATGTTCCCTGCATAATATGATTGTAGGTATATGATCAAAATATTTTTCGTGTGATACAAGGCCATTAATGTGCATTTGAAGACTATGTAAATAAACAAATAAATGTTAAGGAAATGCATCACACCAAGTTGTACAAGGTTTGAGACATGATCAAAATCTATTGAAATAGATGATTGGTCTTCTTCCAACGGAGTTAACTCAACAATTGCATGCTGATCAAGTGGAAGCGATATGCGATCCCATCCATCAACCCAATCCAATGATTCACACCCATCCCAGTCACCATCACAACAAGGCGGGCAAAAACAAGTGAGTTTTCTGGTCCAAATTTCAAATACTGGGTTATCAGAGCTTCAAACTGAATGAAAGCCACGAGTCCCAGGAATAGTCTTGCATTCCCATGCATGTGAACGATCTATGTCTACCACCTCCCAAAAAAATCTCTCCACATGTCTCTTTCTTGTGGATTCTACTCGCATAGTTGATTCCTCTCCCATTACTGACGTGCACCACCTGACTATAGATTGAGCATTTCGAATAGTAGATTTTGTAGATACTTTCAATTCCTCTCTTTGTAGGGTTGTTTGACGCATTATCTGGCTCCATCATGCTCTCCTTTACCATGCCCAGTCTCAAAATAGTTCCACATATGTGGCACTTTGTAGATTTTATGCAGTGAACACAACCATTGAAATATGTGTGCATTTTTTAACTGACCAGCACATCCATCAGACCAAATCCAGTGTCGATGCATATGTATGTTCCTTCCCTTCAAGTGATCATAGAACATGATGAAGCAATGACGTACATAGTGGAATTCATGGCACCTGTCATCACTTATGTAGAAGTCATATTCCTTCGGAATTTCTCTTTGCTCTTCACTACTATTTGGGCCATGCCTATATGTGATATGGACCATTAAGGGAACCTGCTCATAGTGATAATACTGACTTTGGATCTCATTTTGAGGTTGCAGAGTGTAGTTCTCGGCAAAATCAACAACTGAAAGTATAGTACCACGGGTAAATGTATCTCTTAATATTCTAAACTTCTCATCCTGCCATCGTGCCAAGTGGACATGTTGAACATATTGATGTGTCTTTTCAATAAATTCCTTGACGAAGTCACTAACTTGTACCTGGTGACACAAAATGATCTCAATATCAGTTTTTTTTGTAATTAAGGATTGAAATGTAACTATGCAAACATAAATTTATAGATATAAATGCATACCTGAGATGTTACCAATTGTATGTTTTTGCTTTATTTCCCTGGGACTATTTCATAGCTGATATATTTGAAACTTTTCATGTCTATAACCATTTTCTCAAATTCATTGTCTCCATTCTCGTGCATACATTGGCTCAATAATTCCATTCTAGCATAGTTGGAGCATGTTCCATCCAAACAAGATTTTGCATAGTATGTTTGCCTCTCAGGCCTATTGCACATGATTCTATGAATGAATTCTCTTGATGAAGTCGGTGGTATTGTCAGGGAGCAATCCTGCACATGGTTAGTATGCAACACACGATGATGTACAAAAATGTTTCATAGTAATATTCATATTCTATGTGGTATCTACAACAACAAGTGTTACGAAGAGTATTTATTCTAACATACCATGACTTACATTTCTCAAAAGATCTTTGCCCCAAGTTCAATTATCTATGTTCATTCATAAATTTCTCGTATAGTTCTGTCTTTGTTATATCAAGAAGATGCTTAGTATGTGGTTCACGATCCTTTGAACCCCTTCTCAGTTTTAGTACATCCTTCTGGTTTGAAGAAGGCCTTGTGTGATCATGCCAAAAACTCTGCATTAGTCCCTTTACTGCATCAACTAGCTTCATGTCACGACATGGCAACCGACCAATAAAGGCCCCAAAATTTGTCTGATCGGTTGTGTCAAGATGTTCTCTTCTAATAAAATACCTATGGAGGGTTTTTACATTCAAATTAACTAGTTTGGATGTAGGCTTGAGAAAATGAAGGACCTTGGTGTTCTTATTTACAATTGCTTGTGACAACACACGACGAGCCGCATTGCGGTCCTTTGAACGTGTGTTCTTACCAATTTTACCAAATGCATCTACTAAGCTTTTAACTATATGAGAACTTGGTTCATAATTATTTATCATCTTTATCCCTAAGTTTTTCCTAACAATATTCATGCCCCTAGATTTTAACAATGATAAAAATAATCTACATTTATCTCCATCACATTTAGAAACAAAATATTTATCAAGTATTTGTTGAGTTTGATAAGCAATACTATGTTTAGATAGCGTACCTTCAATGGAATTGAGGAGACTTGCATCAACTTGTATACGCGTGTTGGAGGGGACCCTCTGGGATCCTTAATTGTCATTAGTTACATATGTAATAGTATAGTTAAAGAAGCAGTTGGAGCAGGTGCAACTGCTCCAACCACATGTAAGATGTATAAATATACCTATCAAAGATGAATAAGATAGCTAAATTCATTTCGCTCATCCCTTGTCTTGATTATATCTCTGTGTGTGCTTATACTCTCTGCTTGAATACAACATCTAGCGATGTTGTCGTTCTCTTTTGGTTGGGTGACAACAGCAGCAAAGGAGGAACGGTTCGAACCTGAAGGAGATCGTGAGGAAAAAGAACCCTGCAAGAAACGCTCAGAAATGGTGATGCTGCATGAAAGATTAAAGAATGATGCTGCCATAGAATGATGGAGAGTCGTCGACCAAAGCAACCAACCGGCTATTGTATCACCCTGCGATCAATATTCAGTAATCTGTAGTCCAAGTAAGAGTCAATTGGTAGACGGATGCTGATTGCAAATTGCTTAAAGCAGTGATCGGGGTGGTTGACTCCCTCTAACTACTATAACAGAATCTCTGCAAGGAGAAAGAATTGCTCAGAAATAAAAGATGATGCTCCCGGTGTGCGTTCTTTCAGGAGGAGTTCACATGCACATAAACAGTAACTAAATTTGTTAAAGTCGAGTCCCGCGCTGGTGAAATCAGTTTGAATAAAATCTCTTGATATGTCATGTCAGTTTCCTGCATTGTCTTGAGAGAAATAATTAAATAACTGGATGTCGCGACACCAACACTTTTCAATGTCCATCGACTATATATAAATTATTAATTCATGATGAGAGTATACACTCTGCGGAGAATATTTAGATTGGAGAGTTTGTTTCTATTCTTGGCTTACAGGTGTAGTTGCCCAAGAAATTCTATCAACTAGTGCACTGATCATTCCATTGATGCATTATTGTCATGGAGCCATAGTCATTCAATGAGCAGAAAATATCCAGTACAATAGACCGCCGTAACTAACTTCCCGTCGACCAATCATGCTATATTTGAAGAATAATTGACTGGGGATGAACGCCATTGGTTGTATGTCGATAATGCGAAGACTATCTATTGACAAAAATATATAATGCGAAGTATGTTCGTAAATCAGAATAGTAAGCCCCTCAATTAATGAAGAAGCCACAACTATCGATGAAGACACAAGTTGTTTTCTCTTGTGGTCAGTGAAGATCTCATCCAGGCGAAGCGGTCGATGTCGATGGATGATCAAAACATGGGCATAATTTGAAGATGCAAATGATGGAATGCTACCACAATCAATATTTGTTTCATGGTTGATGTTTGAGAGTTAAATTTTGATAATTTTTTGGGTCAAGGTGTTTCATAACGTGGATATATGTTATATGTGGTCGATGATAATTGGTTGACACCAAGTGAAATGGTCAAAGTCGATATGTTCTTTTCCCGACCATTTTAATATGGTTAATATTGTTTGTAAAATATAGTGGAATGATCCAAACTTTATGGTCGATATATAAGCCGACGATTCATTCTAATTTGTAAGTTGATATGGTCGATATTATCAATTGTAAAATGTGGTCGGGTAACATGTAAAGAGTTGGTCGATTTCCGTTTGGTCGATGTCGACATATTAGTAAAGTTGTCTTGTTGGTCGAGTATTTAAAGTGGCCATGATGTTGTAAATGGCCGGGTCACTTTATTTTTAAAAAGTGGTCGAAACTCAAAATAGTCGAGTCATTGGTCGATATTATAAGTAGTCGAGTCTTTTTATGAAGTCAACGGTCGAGAGTCGACCTTTTGTATTATAATTTTGTAATTCAGTCGGTCTCTAGCCGACTCAATAAATCATGTCGAGTCAAGTAAGTCATGTCGAGTTGAGTCAAGTCGACCAATATCAGTCAGTATCGACCACAAGCGGCAGCGGCACATTCGAAACTTGTAGGAAGCCTCACAACAGCTGAGTCTACAAAAAGCATGTATTCAAGCAGAAGACATCTATACCACACAGAGAAAGCGTTTCACGTTAATAATGACAAAAGAACACTTAAATTGATCAAGCCCCCCGGTGCTAACACACATAAACATCTATTCAACATCATTTCAGATGTTTTTCAGGAAGTTGGTGAGTTGGTGCAATGGCAGAGCGTGGAAGCCTAGAGGCTCCTGGATCGTAGAGAATGAATCTGGCAGGAAGGTGAAAGGGGTAAGCGGCTCGATTGGCCACTACCCAGCTGCTGACAAAGACTAAAGGAATCGCATTTCATGGTTGTTAATATTTTCTTCAAGACGAAGAAATATTTTGAGGTGGGGGAGATGTTGGAGGGGACCCTCTAGGATCCTTAATTGTCATTATTTACTTATGTAATAGTATAGTTAAAGAAGCAGTTGGAGTGGGTGCAACTGCTCCAACCACATGTAAGATGTATAAATATACCTATCAAAGATGAATAAGATAGCTGAATGTATTTCACTCATCCCTTGTCTTGATTATATCTCTATGTGTGCTTATACTCTCTGCTTGAATACAACAACGCTTCGGAGTTCTTCGATGTGTGCTTGCTAATGGAGGTAAGGGGGTTGGAATTCTACCATGTAGCACATCACCAAGACTCTCTGGCATTTCAGTAGTAGCTTGTTGTCCTTCATTCTCTTCTTAGTAGTTGGATGGTGGAAGTCCAACATCCTCATCGATGGTTTGGATAACATTTTCTTCTTCAACAATAGGCTCCATGTCTAATGCCTCTCTAACTACATCACTTGTATTACCACAAGAGGTGAACAAATTTTTTGTTTCTTCATGAGCTTCATCTTGAGATGGTAACTTATCACTTTGACTTGAAGTGGGAATTGAAACATCCCCTAATGAGCACCTACGTTTTGCTTCTTGATTACTTCCATCAGGTGCTTTTTCAATAACTATTGTGGAAATTGAAGGTCCCTCTAGTGAATGTTTCCTTTTTTCTTGTCGTGGATTAATAGGATGAACCGTGGTATCCTCTATAATTGGATTTGGATTAGTTTCCAAAGAAAGCCTCTCATTCATCATGTCTATTCTTTTCTTTTCTTTCTCTTCTTCAATGACTTCTTGAGATCTCTTCTTCCTTGCTGATTTTCTTCCTCGGTTACCTGCATTCCCCATCACCACTATGATCAATTCAATATAGTTTGTTTTTGTTGCTCCTCAATTACAAGCTTTCAAACCTTTAGTGCTTTAGAACTATAAATCCTTCAAGGTGCTTCAATCTTCCTTCTCAATTGTTCATATTTCCCATCAAATCAATGATGAATGAGAAAATTTACCTTTGGTGCTCTTCAATAATAAGCAAATGAAAGTTAAATCATAAATTGTTCCTCAAGCTGATTCTCTTGTACAATTGTTTATATCCACCATCACCATGAAATGGTCTTGAAGCTTGATATCTTATCTTGTGTGCTCCTCAAATATAGGCAAAATGAATCTTTCAAAGACCTTATCTTTGGTGTTATTCAATTGGAGATTCTTCAAGCTTGCTGATTATCTTCTTCAAATATGGCCATATAACCCAACACCACACTGATCAACCATGAAAGATGTCCTCAATGTTGCACCTACATAACAAAAATAATGATGGAGATGGTGTAAATTGTGAATATTTCCAATGGCGGGCTCATGCTCTATTCGAAAAATCATGGGATATCCTGTTTTTGCTTAGACAGAGTAAAGTTGCTCTCGGATAGGGACAGTTCACTGTTTATACAGTTCCAAAACGCGCACACGTTATATAAAGGTAAAACGCGCACGCGATATGGTTAAGCACAATAAATAGGTTAGGTGCACGACTAGGGCAACGAATAATATCAAAAGAAAAAAAAAATTGTATAGTTACATACAAAACAAATGTTTTTAGTGTGGGACAAATGTTTTGTATGGTTTAATACCCCCCTAACTCTCTCCCAATAATCCCTAGATACCCCTTATCTCTTTCTAAATATCTGTTCATCATTCTCTTGACATCCCTCCCTATATGTTTCTTTCTCTCCCTTATTCCATCCATGTCCCTACCACCCCACTCTCCATCTCTCCACCTTCTCTTTATCTTCACCATTATCCCTCCCTATAGCACTCTCTCCCTTCTTCTCCCTTAATCACTAACCCTCTATGCCTTTATCCCTCCCCCCTGCCCTCTCTCTCTTATCTTGTTCCTAGAGCCCCTCCCCCCATAAAGGCCTTTAGACCCTCTTCTAAACATTAATCCCTAAGTGCATAAGTGCACAAGATGATGATGAGGAGGAGGGTGATGACAATGAAGATGATCATGATGCAGATGAAGATGATAAAGATGATGGTGTTGATGAAGATGAAGATGATGGTGATCATGATGAAGATGTTGAATATGATGATTAGGGTGATGAGAATGATGATGATGGTGATGAAGAAGATGATGATGATGGAGATGTTGATGGGGAAGGGGGAGATGACAATGATGATGAAGAGGAGGATATAAGATGATGGTGGTGGAGATGTTGTTGATGATGATGATTATGATGGTGATGATGATGAAGATGGTGCTAGTGATGGTGATGAAGATGATGATGATGAAGA